>WEIS01091111.1:0-27781 GCA_013389965.1 Todus mexicanus
ACCCAAACCAGGACAGCAGGTCAAGAAAAACCTCAGCCCTGAGGTCTCACAGACTCAGTACAAAGCCTGTGACCTGTTACTAACAATGGTAATATCTCAGTACTGGGCTACACGTTTGCCCAAGCTCTTTCTGGAACTTTTTATGTAAAGTAACTGGACTTTCAACCAAAAGTGCAGAGCTTCATGCTTACAAAGCTGACAGGGACCATCCACCTGCTGCACAGCCCACTAGTGCTGTCCAGGCATTTTTGCCTTAGTATTATTCTTCACTGTCACAAAAATCTTGAAGATCAAACATGAAGACAGGGAGCTTTTTTCTTTTAAATCCCTGTGGCTTTCACTCCTCCCACCAGCTGTTTGCCACCTCTAATTAAGTGCAAGGACCATGTCGTGAGGATGGGGAAGTTTTATCCAGATGACAAAATATGTTTCCTAGCCCTATCATCAATTTACTGACTGACACTGGGCAAAAACACAGTCTGCACCCTTTGTTTTTCCTTTTGTAAGGAAAACATGACATTGTCTTTATTTCTGCAGAACTTTTGGAGCAAGGGCAGATAATGCATTGACCCAGATTTACAAATGTGCTCTGACAACTCAAACAGTGAAGAAAGTGGCTAAAACAGAGCAATTCTCTGACAATATTTTTGCTGTTTCTGGTCTTGGGGTGGAAAAATCCTGGGGACCACCAAAAGGCAAGTTTAGGTAGTCTTTGAGGGATTATGCCCTTGTAGGGGATGCTGAAAGCACAGTGATTTCCCGCTTTCCCCCCTACCCCTCACATGCACAGTGCTAGGGATGGGTTGGGAATGATTGCCTAATCCATGAGACCTGTGACAGTTCAGTATGCAGAACTCCTCAGCAGATAGGTACTCATCCCTTCTGGTGGGACAACAGGTTGGAGAAGGTCTGATAACCTTTCAGAGAAGCGGTAATAACAGCAATAAGAGGAGCTATCTCTCTTGCAGCCTGCCTCCCAGAGCGAGAATTTCTTGCTGAGGCTCTCATCCTAATTCACTGCTTCATGCCTCCCGGGCTGCAGCTACAGAAACATGCCATTGTGCTCAGAAACATTTCTAGTGCACAGCTGCTGGCTCCATTATTAGAAAATTGTGCATTATCCACTGGTGAGTGACTTGCGTGTTAAAAGTCACCCAGGGGGCCCTGTTCCCTGTGCATACAGGGTGGTGCAGCCCTTGGTTACTAAGATCTGGAGCATTGCTTCAAGCCACTACAGAGTAAGTTTCCTCTCCATCCCTGTGTCACGCTGCCCACCACACTCTAGCCATAATGTCACATACTGGAGGGCTACTTCTGCTCACAGTTGTACTGGTGCAAATGGGTAGTAGTCTTGATGGGGACGGATGGATTCATTTCAGGGTGAGTGAAAGCAGAATTCAGCTTTCTTGTTCTCAGAAACATCCTCTGCAGTAAATGCAAAAAAATACTGTAATATAAGTAATTATGTCTCCTACATCTAACCCTTCAGCATTAGGTGTAGTTAAATACCTGGATGTAGTCCCATATCCTAAATCAGGATTGTAAATTTTGCCTTTTCCACACAGCTGATAATAGGTATGAGAAAAAAACCACAAACAAACAACAAAAGCACAACAAACTGACAACCATTCCCACCCTTCTTCCCTGCTGGAAGCTTTCTGCCCTTTGCTTGTTGGAGAGCCATAGAAATAGCAGACTGACTGACTATTACATTTCTTCTTTGGCAACTGGCCCTCCACAGGCAGCATCCTTTGCCTTTTCCTTCCTGGCTTGGGAGATTGCTCCTGCTCGTGCCCTCACCATCAGTTTCTACCCTGCTTGCCAGAAGCAGCCAATTCCATGTGTGGCCCAGTCTATCTGAAGTGGTATCAGCACTGGGTGGGGGAATGAGACCCCCTTAGCTTGAAGGCACTCTGGGAAACTGAAGGGGAACTCTGTAAAAGATAATAACCAGACAAAACACATTATAATTTGTGAGAACAATAATTATTAAATCTACTGTGAACTACTCTAACCTACCTCTCCTTTCCCCAGTCCGCCTGGTTACATGTCCTAGAGGCACAAATGCAGCTTGAAACGAGCAGCCACGTCAAATGGAGGTCATGACATGTCTGTGGAAGCATCTGGGGCAATAGCCTAGCACATGGGCGGCCCTCTTGGGAATACATCCAGCTACTACAGAGAGTCAAGATCTCTGCCAGCTGCCCTGTCCAGACACCTTTGGCAAATTCAACATTTACTTTGTAATACTCAAGGTGGATTTTATGAGGTATTGCTTCTGTTTTGCCCAAGAACAAACCCAGAAAGCTAGCTAAAAGAGAGCCCTGAAGAGGACCCTCTTCTCGCAATTGTGAAGGAAAGGTCTATGTTGTCTGCTCCATCAGGGAGGGTGATAGCCACCAAGGCACTGTGCAGCCACATGTTCCTCGGGGATCAGGGGATATCCCCCAGGTCTTTGAGCCATTCACAGACCTGTCCTGGCCCTGCCTTCCCCACTATCTTCACCCTCAGAGCAGAACTAGTTTTTCTTCTCCAGCCATGCTGGCCCTGTCCCATGTGTTCAGTCTTTTCACTCCGTCATAGCTGGATTAACCCTCCCACTTAGCTGGACAAGCTGATTAGTGAATGAACTTGTTTCATCCCTCTCTAGAGCTTTATTTTTCATCTGTCATTTTCCTCTTTATTACCACAGTAAGCCTCTGCCTCTTCAACTCTTTCCATGCTCCCCACTCACTGCCCCCTCCATTTCCCCTCCCACCAGCCCTTACCAACTTTTCCTAGCTACAGTGAGGCAGCAGGACCTTGCCATTTACCCCAGTGTGATATGTCCCTATTTCCTTCCATCTCCTCCATTCAGACATTCCCTTTCGCATGATTTAATTTTGTTTATTCCTCCAGCACTCTTACATGCTTCCTTTTTTTGTTTTTTTCATCCCCCTGGGGCTTCATTGGCCCCATGCACAGGACTATGCTTGAAGACCCTGACTGGTACTCCTGAACATGCAATGGCAGTTGGAGGCAGTACACTGTTTGGGGATCTTTTTTCACCATGCACGGTAATGTTGGGTCAAGGAAAAAGGTGTATGCAGGTATTTGTTGTATAAAAAGCTTGTGCCTTGGTGTTCATTTCTGGCCAACAGGAGCTTTGAACCATAAAATGGAGGCTTCAGGACCTTGCAGTCCCTTGGAACAAGAGGGACTGAACCCTGTAGCCTTCCTCAGCCTTTTGCAGGCCCAGCAACACCACTCCTTAACTTCCTTACTCATCTCAGCAGACTGAACACGGCCTTATTTCTCCTTCTTGGCTCTCTCTGGATTGGTGGTCACCTATTCCTGACAATTGCTCCCTTCTCCTGCCATCTCCTCTCTCTGCTGTTGTCCTTCCAAGTGCTACTGCATCTTTCTCTGTCTCTGAGCAATACAGACAAATGCTCCAAATGGTGGGCAAGAGAAATGCATCTTTAGGGAGAAAAAAAAAACAAAAAGAGTCTATAATTACGCTCCCCCTGTGGCTGCCAGCAACAGTCCTGATCACTTTGATTGTACATTGTGACCCCTTTTGCCATGCTCCATCTGTTTGTTTTCATAGTCTGTGAGTTTGCAGCAGCAAAAGGACCGTGGCTTCTTATTTGTATCTACACAGTCCCCTGTGCAATCTGCCCCAGTTCTGACCAGAGCCTAGCTCTACAGGAGAGATAAGTAAGAATAACAATGACGAGTGGGAGCTGCAGCCAGCAGCACAGCCCTACTCTGGGAGCAGAACAAGACAATTAAAGAAAGGATTTTCAAATAATCCAAATGAAGAATACAAGGGAATAAATATTTAATACTCGGTCATGCAGCTTCATCCCTCTCTAATAATCCGTAATGTTTCTACAGCATCTTTCAGAAGGGAGCAGTGCATAAAGAGCAGATGCAAAATGTTGCTCCAACAGGCAAAGATCCCTCCTCTTCCCCTAGTGGGGGGGCATGTATGCAGCTACACCCAAGGCACAAAGGAGTCCTTCCAGTGGCAGCCATGCCCATAACCCCATGGAGCCCTGTTGGAAGGATATATTTTGCTTAAGCAATAGCTACTAACATATTTCTTATATTTCCTTAATCCCCTTGGCCCAATGGGCAGAATTCTGCAGATATTATGGATTTTTTAATACTGTAATATTCTTTTTCAAAATTAAATAAAACTAATTCACACTTTTTGCAAAAGAGTCCATGTTTCTTTCTATTTTGGGGCTTAGCAAGGATTCTTCTTGTGGACAGAGGGTCAACTGTCCGTGGCTCTCCTGCAAAAACTCTGCATCCCCCAGACAATTTCTCTGCCCTCCTCTTTCCCAGGCACTTTCAGGTCCCGGGTTCCTCTCAGGAATTCCCAGCACAGACCAGTGTGTGTATGATGAATATTGATGACCAGGCTGAGGTGGGGCTGGTGGGGAATTGTGGACAATGGGAAGGGGTTGGACTGGCCAGGGAGAGAGGACAGGCAGAGAGGTTGCGGTGCATGTTGGAGGATGCAGGAGACAGCACCTGGGATATGTGCAGATGGGAGTGTTTTGTCTGTCTGTGCAGAGAAAGGAGAGGTTTTCAACATTCTGGTCTTTGAACCTTTTTCCCCTTTTTGGATCATCAGTTTTGAATATAAACCAAAAATAACAAGCCATGCTTATGCTGGGCAGGTGGCATCTGTGCACAAAAGGAGATACACATACAATATGGAATGGGCCACTTGGAGGGTGTCTATAGCTTTCTTCCCTCTCTAAGTGCAAGCTTGGTCTAGGTTTCTTTTTAGTAGTCTAGGGCTAACTGCGAGCAACTGGAGGGAGAGGGGAGAACTGTTACCAACAGGCTGCATTCCTGATTCTGAGTTTACGTCAGTGTATTTGGGTGAAAAGAAGTCCCAATGGCAAAGGATGGAACATGACAAAATCTCTCTCTCGGATCTGAAATGTTTATCGCAGACGGTGTTAGCTTCCAGAGACTTGGACAAAGGAGTTACCCTACCACATTCCCTTCACAAGCTCTCCAGATTTGTCACAGTTTAGGGTCAGGGCAGCCCGCTAAACCTGCAACAGATGCTCTCTTTTAACCCCTCTCCCGCTCCAAAGGGGAAGAGAAAGGGAATAAGGGAGAGAGGCTTATTGATTAGAAAAGGAAACTGGAACAGCTTCAATGATAATGGAAATAATAATAATAAAGTGGAACATATACAAATATATACAAACCCAGTACTGAATCCACCCCCATCCCATCCCCTCCAATGGCAACTATGTCACCATTGTCACTGATGCAATGGAGCTGGCACTGGAGTCCCAGACTGGCCCCAGTAGCAGACAGGAACTATATTCAGGAGTTGCATTCAGGAACACACGGATCAGGATTGAAGGCAGAATGGACAGAGTCTTCCTCATATACCCGTCATTGAAAAAGAAAACAAGGAAACAAGAAGCCGAGTGAGAGACTCTGGTGATCCCTCAGCTTTATACTGAATATGATGTGTATGGGATGCAATCCTTCACTGGTCAATTTAGGGCCACCTGTCCCATCTACTCCTTCCTGCAGGTCTAGCCTTTGCTTTCTTCACACTCCAGTGTGGTGCACAAGATCTAACAGTGACCTTGGTCTGCATTCTGATCCTTGGTACTAACTCTAAGCATCGAGTGTTACCACTGCTAGAAGCAGACACTGTCTGCAAAAACATTCTGTCAGCTTCAGAAATTAGAAGAGACTGAGCTGAAAAGCAAAACCACTGAACAGAATTGTTCTGTTCTAACCCAAACCAGGACAGGATTATATAAGCCTTTGCAATTTTCTGCAAAATCAAACATGCATATGGAGAAAGCACCTGCTTTGTAAGGTGTTCTTAAGGTGTTTTTCCACAACTCACTTTCAGGCTGGCATTTCAGAAATGCATTTTCCCTCAGCAGCTTTCATGTGACCATAAGTATAGCACTGCGTAGTGCCCACGTTAGAAGGAGAAAGGAACAAAATAAAGAATTCCTGAACAGAATCATAGAACGGTTTGGGTTGGAAGGGACCTTTAAAGGTCACCTAGTCCATCCCTCTGTAGGGACATCTTTAACTAGGTTAGGTTGCTCAGTGCCCTGTCCAACCTGACCTTGAATGTTTCCAGGGATGGGGCATCTACCACCTCTCTGGGCAACCTGTGCCGGTGTTTCACCATCCTTGTTTTTAAAAAAATTCTTCCATATATCTAGTTTAAATCCACTGTCTTTTAGTTTTAAAAAGTTTTCCCTTGTCCTATCACAGCAGACCCTGATGGAAAGATTGTTCCCTTCTTTCTTATTAGCCCCCTTTAAGTATAGAAAGACTGCAGTAAGGTCTCTCCAGAGCCTTCTCTTCTCCAAGATAACAATCCCAACTTTCAGTCTTTCTTCACAGGAGAGGTGTTCCAGTTCTCTGATAAATTTTGTCACCCTCCTCTGGACCTGCTCGAGCAGGTCCGTGTCTTNCCAGAGGTAGACACAATATGCCAGGTGGGGTCTCACCAGAGTGGAGTAGAGGAGCAGAATCACCTCCCTTGATTTGCTGGCCATGTTTCTTATGATGCATCCCAGGACACAGCTGGCCTTCTGAGCTGTGAGCACACATGGCCCGGTCATGGCCAGCTTTTCATCCACCGATAATCCAGGTTGGAAGAGACCTTCCAGCTCCTATTCATAGGTGAACTTCAAAGCTGAGCTATGTTACTCAAGGCTCTGTGTAGCTGAGTTTTGAGTGTCTTCAAGGATGGAGATCCCACATCATCTCTGGGCATCTCTCTCATGAACACAGTGAAAAATTTCTTCCTTGTGCCCAACTGAAATTTCCCATGTTGCAACTTTAAATGACTATCTTGTGCCTTTTCACCTCTGGGAATAGCATCTTCACTACCAAGCTGTTTTAGGCAGTGGAAAACAGCAATTATATCTCCCCTTTGCTTACCATTCCAAGACTAAACAGAGTGTCCTCCACCTCCCTCTTTGCACTGTGTGCTGCGGCTCCCGATCATCCTAGTAGCCCTGCGCTGGACTCCCTCCAGTTTGCCATGCTCTTTCTTTTAGTGAGAAGTTCCAGTCTGGACACTGGGCACCAGAGATGTCCTCATGAGTGCCAAATAGAGGGGAATAATCACTTCCCTCAGTCTGATGGTCAGCTCAGCTTTCCAGATCTGCCTCTAATAACTCCACATCATGGATGTGTCCTCTGCAGTCCTGTGCTGTGCACTGCATACATTTCAGAAAAGGGAGAGTCAGACGGAATTTCTTTTTACACTAAAAGTGAAAACATCTGAAATAATTAATGTTTTAAAATTACCAAGAGGGAAGAGATTTTAAATGTTCAGTAACATTTAAGGGCAAATTGTGTGTGTATGCACGTGGGATGCGAGTGAGTAGGTGGTTGAGTGGGTGTCAGTAGCACTAGAAAGGAATTCTTGATGATTTTTAAAGTAAAAAACATTAAGGAGCTAACAGTATGAAATAGCAATTATTATGAAGCGTGATCTCATTTCTGAATCTAGTATGAATTTCAGACACTGCAGTTATTACATTTTTAATAAATAGCAATTAACATCTAAGGCTTTTCTATTTCTTTTTTTTTTTCTTTAAACTTCTGGCTAACAGACAAACTTAAGCCGTTCTAAACCTCAAATACCTCCAAAGAGAATGTCAAGACCCCTACAGCACCACTAGTGGCAAAAAACCCCTCATAAAGTAAATAAAAAAATAAATCCAAAGCATGTTGTCTAACTTTGAGATTTTGAAATGCACTGACAATTCATGGGTTGTCATTTATTGAAGTGCAAAATGCCTGCAAATCTCATACTGACTTTGCAGCCAATTTGTATTTCAGATCCCTGTTCTAGTACCTCACTGCCAAGTTCAGACTTTTTTTGTTTCTGCTTGCTTGTACAATAAGACCTGTAACACAGTTTCGCAGACCACGTTTTACAGTCAGTGGCATCTCAGCAACTCCACTTTCTGCAGTTCACTGACAGTGATACAAGTGAATATGCCTAGTCTCCAAATTGCACCTGAAGCAGCAGATGTGGGATGCCCCCACAGCCGCTGGAACTTGTGAAGATGAAGTGTAGAGACGAAACATGGAGAGCTGGAGCTTCAGGTCACCTTTCCAGGCCTGTGTTGGTACTATAGGAGATGTAACATTAAAAAACAATGAAAATGTAGTTGACAGAGAAAACAAACCTAATTCTCAGATGGTACCATTTCCTTTCTCTGGAAAACCCATTCTGACCCGTCTTTTCTGCCTAATGTCTCCAGTCATTATGTCTAACATCTACAATTAGAAAAAAGCCTTGAAGAGGAGATGAAACATCCACATCAATGGATGAAATCTTTTTCTTTTTTTTTTTCCTGTTTATGAGCTCCTCAAAATTTCCAGTATAAGCCCTATTTATTTCCCGTAGAACAAATGCAAGACAACCAGCCACATTTGTGTTTCTTTGGTATCACCTGCAAGTCCTGTAGGAGCAGTCTGTGGACTCCCAGGAATCTGTGGAGCTCAGACTGAAAACTATCATTGTGACATATATGGAATAGATACACAGTCTGCAAAGCAGCAGTTGGACTGGTATTCAGCGAGGTATGAAAATTTCCGAATAGACAAAGTATTTCTATATTAGCCTCTGTTTAATAGGAAGAGCTATTGCTGGATGACTGATGCAAGTTTCGCTTCTGAAGAAGAAGCAGGACTAGAGGCCACTTGATCCTGAAACACTGACCTTACTAAGCAAGTGGTGAAAATAGACTGAGACTGTGTGCTGCCTGTTTTAAGAAAACTGCAAAGAATCTTCCACCCTTTTCTCTGGGAGACTATTCTACAGCCAGATAGTTGCTCAGTCAAAATTTGCCTATAGACTGAATAATGCAGTTTGCTGTTAATTTATCTCCCTGTCCTTGTTTTACTTATTGCCTCCATGTATACTTCTCAAACCTCCTCTGAAGCAAGCTAGGGTATGTGTAATGCCCTCAGAGTGTGACATAAAGGTTCCAGTTGTCCTTCTCCCCGTATTCCTGCTTGACTCTGCATTACCCTCCACAGGGCACAATGAGAGATCTGGATGGAGGAAGTTTCCTCCTGGAATGTTTCCTCTCTGCATGTGCAGGATTCTCCTTTGATGCTGTAGGGATGCACCCTCTGCTGTGGTTTTCGGAGGGCAGAAGCAGGGAGCTGAGTGGAGTTGCTGAATCTCTAATTCATAACCATTAGCAGGGGTCACTTTCAAATGCTTCTCCCTTAATGAAGCGCTGGCTGTTCCTTCCTGGCGTTTCATTAAATTGCAAGCTGGAGCAGGCAAAGATGCATCCGAGTGAAAACAGAGAGAGAGGGGCCTCAGCTGGAGCCCTCTGCCCTCCTTCAGCCCCTTCAACCTCCAGCAGCTGGACCCCTCCCCCAACTCACAAAAGATTAAAGCAACTCTTTTTTGTCTTGAGGGTTTTTATTGTTGTTGTTGTCCCAGTGCCGTGCCCATCGTTCCAAAGAGAGGAGTGAATATTTGATTGCAGTAATTAGTTAATCAGTAACTGGCATAATTTTTTCCCTGATTAATGTTTTGAATAATCATTGCAGCCCTATCTGTAGGCAGTCCTGTTATCGGAGTCACTTTGAAAACAGCTTTGAAAAGATAGATCTGCATCCTTACAGATAAAATTAGACAGGTCAGATGCTCCACCCGCTGAAAACTGCCACTTCATTGAAGCTGGTCAGGGGAAAAGAGACATCAAAGATGCATTCTTTTCTCCCAGCTCACTCATGGTCCTGTAAGTATCGTGCTGGAAGGACCTGGAGAATGAGCCCACATGGAAAATTTCAAGCTCACAGGGCAGATGGAGGCACAGGATGGGCCTTCCTGGAAATGAGGACCAGGAAAAACATTCATACGAAGACTAATCTGTCTCTGTCCCTAGAGCTTTTTTCGTTGCTCCAGGGAAATGCTGAAACAGAGGGACCACATGTTGATCTCAGGGAAGGGTAAGCTTAGTGTGCGTTCTGTGTGTTTATGCATATATATATATAGTATATGCGTATATATATATATTATAAAGATAAAGCATGGTTGCACAAGAAGAAATCTTAAAACTAACTTCATAGAAAGAAAAGGATGTGATCTCCTCCTTCCTGCAGTAGTAAGACCAGCTCCTAAAGCCATGTCAAGGTTCAAAGTCAGCCTTACTTTGGAGGGCGGAATAGTGGTCACTGGGAATCCCTATAACCAGGCCTAGGTGGGAATTTTTGAACTCCAAAAATTTATTGTAACAAATCATTAGTTCTGGAAAACTGAACCTTTCCAAAGAATATCCCAGCCTCGGGAATGGTCTCCTCAGCTCCCAGATGGGATTTCTAAGAGAAATGTGAGAGAGACAGTACAAGTGAATACGTGCAATGATCAGAATGCTCAGCATGAGGTGGTGCTCAGTGAGAAGGGCCCAACACTCAAAACCATGGCCTCTCCGATGGAACTTGAAAACCTAGACCCCAGTTTTACTCATTCCTGGTCAATGCTATAGTTTCCTGCATGAATTATTCTAAGCATCCACTCCCAGTCTGTCATCTCTCACCAAAAACTACGAAAGACAATATTTTTTTCCTTTCTTTATTTCATGCTGTGAAGTGGGGATATTTCTGAAATCCTGAAGATGCTGAGAGGATGGGATATCATTTTCTAACAGCTCCGGTTAGGACACCTAATCCCAGAAACTGTAACGTCTGCAATGGGCTCATTGTTGTGTGATGAGCTCATCAGCAGCTGTGACTTGATCATCAGGTCACAAACCCCAGATTAAGAAGACTGAGGGTATTTTTCCAAGGTACGTATCTGTTTATTTGACAGGATGTTGTTGAGTTTTTGTATCAGCCGCTGTAAACTATCAACAACAGCCATAGACTAGTGATCCTTGCTGTGCTTCTCACCAGTGACTAGGTCAACAGAGCATGACCTGCTGCCATTGTTGCTAGAAGGAAAGAGTGAGAAGATAAGTACAGCAGGTGGAGAAAATGCCCCCTCTGTAAATGGCGCTGTCACTGCAAGGGTCAGCCAGATAGGATAAAATAGAGATACACCCAAGCGTCCTTTCCCAGATACAAGTTGAATCCACTCCTAGAGCCTATTCTCAGAAAACCACAGCACTGATGTGTATCAGGTGGAAATCAAAGGGATTTTTAGATTAAAGGTAAAGAGAGAAGCAGCAGAATTGTGTGTAAGGATTGATCTTATGTCATCATTCAGCAAAACAGGACCCAGCTATACTGTGTGATCCCACAGACATCAGCAGAAAGAGGTCAAAGGAGCCTCCTAGATGAGACTAGGATTTCCTGTAATATGTACAAATAAATATATTCAGCAATTTTGCAATATGATACCACAAGTAAATCAGAAATGATGTAATACAGTTATGATCAGACCATCTTATCTTTATCTAAACTATGTTGTCACTTATAACATAAGTAAAAAAAAATAAAATTCTACTGGCTTCTTGGCAATGAGGCCATTTCTTCCGACCTTTTGCCCGTTGAAAGCCTTAAGTCATTTGTCTTACACTTCCAATATTTCCTGGACATTCAACTTCCACTTAGCCTACCTAATGCTGAGCTGACAAAAGCTGTCTTGGTAATGGGTACTCTTATATGCAAAACGACTACCTATACTCCTATCATATTCTTTCTCTAATGATTATTGTATAATATTTCCTACTTTCTCTTATGCTTAATACTATACTTAGACCTACTAAAAGAGTCAGGATTAAATGACATGTGAACAGCTAACAAAATGGATAATATTATATCCCTTGCGTCAGGAAGACTCCTGGACTGATATAGTCTGGCTGGCCAGTGCATTTGTAGTCATGAGAAACCAAGCAGGCAGATACCTCCTCATTTCTGGCTCTGCAGAAATGAGAGCTGCTTAGAGCTGCTTTCTGGCTGCTTAATACTTAGTGGTCACTTATAGGGGTGGATAAAGTAGGACACAGACAGTGACTGGAGAGGACCCTTGGAAAATTCTGTCTTATTCCTGTACTTGGAAGAGCCAGGTCACTTACAAGTAAAGTCAATAAAAACTATGAGATTCGTTTCTGCTTATACGATTTCAGAAATAGCTCTCATCTTCCTAAGACTCTTTTGTGCCTTAATAATTGACCTGGTACTGCCAATACAGAGACAGCTGCAGATGGGAAAAGATGATAATTTACTGATGTTTACTCACTCTTGTCCCAGTGGGGATGCACCAAAGACAGAGGGTTATGAACTCCCTTGTCCATTTACTTAACTAAGGGAATTTGTGCCTGGAGATGCTTTGTAAACCTGGGGCTCCTAGCCTGGGGAGACCTAGGGCTGCTGTCCTGTTCCTGCTGGTGGCAACTCCACAGCCCCTGGAGACTCAGAATTCAGTGGAAATGCAGGGAGCAGAAATGGTGTTAAATTTAGACCACGTTCATTTCTGCTTTCTCAGGGAAGAGGGAGCAGCTGCCTATGCCCTGGATCCCACATCTGATCTGGTTCTCCCTCACGCTTGGATGCTTGGGCATGCAAAAATTCTGGGAAAGGACTAGGGCTAGGGGCAGAGGCAGGAAAGCTGAAGGACCTCTACCCGCTCTCATCCCCAGGGAGAATCTCCCCAAGCTTAGATGTATTTTTAATCTGTTCCATCAGCAATAACAAACACAGTTAGAAGAAGTAATAACAGGGATTTTGCTGTGTATGAACTTGTTATCATGAAATGTAATCTCTCGATCAAATTAGAGCTGTGTTCAGACATTCTGTTCACTGACCTTGAGCTCATCAAGAGAAAAACATTTCTTTCCAAAGGTGGTCTGTTCTTCAGTCAGCCATCTAAGCACTTTCCCCTTGTAACTACCTCTTTAATCTGCCTAACTCTGAGACAACAAGTAAGGTCAAAGCAGCTTGTGATATTTTCACTAGCATGAAATATCCCTTAAAAAACACAGTTCAATCTGTCTATTATCAGTGTTCTTGTTACTTCTGTGCCCAGATCAAATTCCAAGGCAGCAGACTTACAGTCCATCCTGAATTTATCCTATTGTCGTGGATGTCCCAGAGTACCTCTTCCTTTCATATTCTTAACTGATTTGTAGCTGTGAGCTGGAAAGTGACTGCTATAGCTCATAGCAGGGCTAACTGAATTTCAGTGCTGCGCAAAGCTCTACCGATATGTATGAGTTGTAGTAAGTTGATGAAGTTTGTTAGATAGCTTGGATGAAAGACATTCACTCATCATTTACCCAAGCAATCAGTCAGGATGTCAGACATCCTCCATCCCAGTAGCAGTTAGCTACTGCACCTGCTTGCTTGGCCTATACTCTGTATGATGGATGTTTGGGAGAACTCCCTCCTGACCCTTAGGGCTGACCAGACAATTCCCTGACGCAAGCGGGCTGGGTCTTTGTCCAGTGCTCCAACAAACTCATCCAAACTTACCCAGCAAAAGTTATAGGGCAGAGGTACCAAATGACCCTGCTGTGTCCTTACGTGCCGGTATGCATAATTCATCATCCTTAGATAACTTGCAGTACTTCCACCCTTCTGGTGAGTGTATCAGCATTTGCAATGCAGAGCACTCCTTTAATTTTATTTATTGAGGGACTGATTTGCACAGCAGGGCATCACTTTGTTTATTCTCCACTATCATTGTTACCTTTAATGAAGACAATGAAGAATTTAAAATAATAATTAAAAAATATATCCCCCTCAGTTACCGTGGCAACGAACTGGAGCTTTTTAACATTGCCACATATTCCATCTGTTTCTTTCTTTTAAATGACAAAACAGCTTCCTCCTATACCAGCATTGCATGGAGGAGAGGAGTTCTCAGGCAGAGGAAAGTAGGAATTCCAGCTAACAAACTACTCATGTTACTACTCTGAGGGAAAGCCCTTTTCTAGTCAAGAGTAGTTTCCTCTTACTAATGCTGTCTAACAAGGTTTTCTCTACACATGGAAAGGGCACAGGTCTGTTAGAAGCCAAGCATCTGGGACTCCTCTCACTCCTCCATCACCAGGCAATAGGTATAATGGTGAATGTCTCCCTCCCTTATCTCCATCTCAAGCTAAGTCAAAATTTGTCAGCTGGATGTCCTCCATTCTGGTGCAAGTCTAGACCTAGGTATGGCTCAGCCCAGTTTGGAAGGCAAAGAGCAAGAGCATTCTTGTGATACTGTGTGAGAGATGTCACAATGTATTGGGTTTGGCTGGGCTGGGTTTAGGGTCTCCATAGCTTGATAAGACACCAGTGTTGTGACTGCTGCTGAGCAGGGCTGGCACAGCACCAGGGGGATGGGGTGGACAAGATCCTGGGAGGGGACACAGTCAGGACAGCTGACCCAAATTGTCCAAAGAGCTATTCCATACCATCTGACGTCAGCTCAGGTATAAAAGCTTGAGGAGAAGGGGAGGAGGGGGGGCATCCATGGCAGAAGACGTTTGTCCCCCGAGCAACTGCTATGGTATCAGAGCCCTGCTTCCTGGGAGAGGCCAAACATCGCCTGTAGTGATGTAGTGATTAATATATATATATATCTTGCTTTGCTTCACTTTGCGCACACAGCCTTGCTTTCTAATTTTCTTACTAAACTGCCTTTATCATAACCTGTGAGTTGATTCCATCTTACTCTCTTCCCCTTTGCTGTGTTAAGGGAGATGTGTATAGTGGTGGTGGGGAGAGTGATAAAGCAACTTGGTGGGTACCTGGCACTTAGCTAAAGTTAACCCACCACACACAACAAGGTCCTTTCCAACAGATTTGGAGGATGTGAATTAGGGATAAGTAAAATATAGTAAAAATGCTATTTTCTAGCCTCACATTTTCCCTCACTACTCTCTCACACAGATGTCCTGGGTGGACTTTTTCTCTTCTTCCTCCTTCTCAGACTCTCTTTTGAGGGTTACCCCAGTCCATTCCCATTCCCAGAAGTCTCTTAGCTCTCTAGAATGGATTCTGGTCTTCTCTCTTCCCTTGGGTTCCTAGTTTTGTTGGCAGATAAACCTGCTCTCACTAAAGACTGGCTGTCTGCCACTGCTCAGATGTATGTCACACCTGCCTCCTGCTTAGCATCTGAATCACAGTTTTATCTGGAACCATTTGTTATATGAAATCTCCATCTACAAGATTTTGCTCTTATTCTCATGGATGTACAGCCAGAGCAATTCTCCCAGATTTGGTAGAGATACTCTGCCTCTTATGCTTTTATTACTAAGACCAGGACTATGCTCGAATGTTTCCCTTGGTCTTGCAACTGATGGTCCACAGAACAACAGCAATGGACAAAACTGAATGTAACCCTGGTCTGAGCTAGAACAGAATCAATTCTCTGTTCAGTGATTTTACTTCTCAGTTCAGTCTCTTCTAACTAACTGCAATTTCTGAAGTTAACGGTATATTTTCACAGACAGTGTCTGCTTCTGGAAATGATAGCACTTGATGGTTATAGCTACTACTAAGGATTGGTTTGCAGAAAGACTGATTTATTTGCTCCTGTAGAAATCAAAGTCATTGCTAAATCTTGTGTGCCACATTGGAGTGCCATGAGTAAAAGGGTCACAAGTAAAAAGGTCGCACTTGCAGGAAAGAGTGGACAGGACAGGTGACCCAAACCTGATCAACAAGGCCTTCCATTCCATGTATATCATATTCAGTATAAAGCTGAGGGATCATGAGGATCAAACTCTCTTCTTCAACGTCTGGTATCTGAGGACTTTGTCCATTCTGCCTTCAATCTCAACCCATGATTTCCTGGATCCAGCTCCTGAATTCAGCTCCTGAATCCCGTTCCCATCTGTTGTTGAGTCCAGCCTGAACTCTAGGGGAGTTTGATATTGATTTTGTATATATTTATTTATTTCCTTATTAATATTATCTTTGTTGTTGTTGTTGTTACTGTTTCATTAAAGCTGTTTCACATTTTTTCCAACCCATAAGTCTTTCTCCCTTATTCCCTTTCTCTTCCCCTTCCGGGAAACAAGAGATGTTAATAGAGAGCCTCTGTCATTCAATTAGTAGCCAGCCCAGCCTTAACCCTTGAAACATGCTTAGAAACAAAGCTAGGAAGTGACCTTAAATGCACAGCAAAAGCAAGTTTTATCTTGAGAATCAAAGAGGTTGTGGTCTCACTCCCTTTCTCTTCAGCTTCCAGAGTTGTTAATTTTTGTTTACTTGTTTGTTTTTCTTATTATCTAAATGTCTCCCGTAGCCTTCTGCCTTCCTTGACAGCAGATTTTGCTTTTTCCATCTTGTGTCGCAGTGTTTCTCTCAGAGCCTAACCACAGTCGTCTGCACTAAAGCCTGAAGGTCACACACTGAAGTAGAAGAAGGTGCTGAACCACTGACTGAAGCTGCCACAGGATGTCGGTAACAGGACAGGCACCTTGTGGAGTTCAAGAGACAGCTGTGTAGCTGTTGCAGGGTAGAGTACTCTGACAGAAGCAGTAAGTCTGGTCTCAGTGGAGGATAGATAGGAAGGTCTGGGTATGGATATGCAAGAAAGAACAGAGGAAGAAGATCTATAAGAACAACAGACATTGATGGCATCAAAATAAGGATGTCGTCAGGAATCACGGCATATCTACAGACAGTTTCTCAAGAAATCCAGAAAAAACACTGGAAAAATAAAGGACAAACTAAACCAAGGGATATTAGGGTTTTGTTTTCATCAGCTCCAGTGTTCTAGCCCTGAAGGATGTCAGTGCAGAGGCAGAAGTATCATTAGGCTTTCTCTGTCATGCAGAGGCTGAGGTGCTTCTTCTCTACTTCTTCTCATCTCATCTTCCCTCATAAAAAAGAGATTCTCAGAAACGGTGTTAGTTTCCTAGAGAGAACAGAGAGTTATGAAAGCAGCAGGCATATTTACCTGTAACCTTGATGAGCCATGAAGCCAGGTATGGGCAGTGGTGAAGCTCGTCTGTTGAGCAGCCCAGTGTGGGAAGAGTGGAAAAGGGCTTCTCAGTGAAGCAAGAATTGGACACTGTTGGAGGAGAACGAGAAGGTCTGAGTGGCCTTTTAACAAGTGGGATAGAAGAACCACTTGATGAGTGGTAGATGTGAAAATTGGGCTGGTTTTGTGATACCTTGCCTTGGAATTCCTAAGGGCAATGTACAGTCTCTCAATGGTATACTATCAGCAATATGGTTTGTATCAAACTTAGGAGATGTTTTGATGAAATCTTTGAGTGGCAGAAGGGGAAAACAGATCTGTAACATCTTCTGTAATATCATATATATGAGGCAGGAGTACTTGGGGTGGAAACGCCACCATTCTGCCTTGGACCTGCTCTTTCACCATTGTCCATTACAGGGGATTTTTACCCTTCACCCTTAGGTGCCCCTTTGTGTCTATTGCAATAAACAGAGCCCTGAAGCCAGATGGTTCCATTAGCAGTCCTGATGCTGGCAAGACAAGAGCACAGCACTTGGCACTTTATTACCTCCTCCTTTACACTGTGTATAACTGATGGCTATGTTGCTAAAGAAGGACAAATATGATAAATAACCATGGAAAAGAAATTTATGGAGATGGATATTCTGCTGTAAACCATACGTCTCTGTCCAGGGCTACTGCACAGTCATTACTGAAAAAGGCAGGTTAATAAAAAAACAAGATTTCCTACATTTTCAATAATGTTTTCTGAACTGAAATATCAAGTATTGAGACTGGCCAGAATTTCAGCCCTGGAGGCCAGACAAAACCTCCTCATGTCACGCCTTCTGGGACCTTTTGCTAAGAGGAGGGAACTGTTGCTGTCGGCCAGTGCTTCCCTGGCACCAGGCCCTCCTCCTCCTGCTAGTGGTGAATCTACGCTTCCAAAAGAAGCCAGTTTGCACTGTTATCCTGGTGATCATAAAGATAAACATATTGGTCCTTGACATTAGCTGTGCAAGAACAGAAAACTCAGGGGAAGAACTCATGCACAATCTGAGGAAAATGCAGAACACTAGTGCCAGCAAAGAGTTAAATCCTCATTTTCCCAGGATCCCTGATGACAGTCGGCTGTCAAATTCCTTTCTCACTCACTGATGAGGATATCCTATAGGGAATAGCTTCTGGGCACCAATCTACCAAACTCCACTCATGCCTAGGCATATCAACTCAGGTTTTCCTTTGCAGATCTTCCTCTAATCCCCACAGAATCACCAGCCTTCGGTCTCTTAACCCTGCTAGTTATTCACCACACTTAACATCCATAAAGGGAGGATTTACCAGAGGCATTTCTGCTCTAATAATGCCCTGACCATCATCTTTCACCCCAAAGTCTTCTGTAACAGCTGTCATTGTCAGTCTATGTCGGCTCTATGAATTCCTTGATTTACATTTTCTGCAGCAAACTTATAGGATGAAAGCTCGAAGTGCTTAGCAAAGTAAGGATCAAAATCAATGAAATCAAGTGTTTGGTACTCCCAGGTAAGCAGCAAGACATGAATAGACACAATATGCTCTAAGTTAGAAGTGGTTATGTCCCTTTACCAGCATCCAGAGAGATACGGTGAGTGCGTAGTTAACTAACTGCTGCCCCCAAACACTAATGTTTTCTGCAATTTAAAATACATTATTTTGAATCTTACAAATCTGAAATTCAGGGCTATAATGTTTTATTGTCCTGTCACAGAGACCACTATGGTAGGGAATTCGTACAATTGGAAATAGCCAAGTAGTCATTTCCTCTTCTACCTGAGTAGATGCAATGGAGTCCTTCCTGCCTTGGAGCTCTGGCTCTTGGGCATCGCCAAGCTGGGAAAATTACCTTTTTAGTAGCAACTATAGATGTAATAGGTGTTTTCAGTTGGATTTTTGCCCCATTGGGTTCATAGAATTGAAGTGTTACAGGAGAGAAGAGCATCCACAATCCCTCCTTCCAAGTCTTATCATCTTCTAGCTGCTACGAGGAGCCAAAGGATTTATTCCTCTGCCTGTCTTCCCTGAACTATTTTTCACAGTGGACTGAGAGGGGCTTAGATGTTACAGATGGCTGAAAATCTTGTGGCGTCAGCACAGAATGGTTGTTTCTGTTCATGCTAATAGCCCAAAACGAACAGCAGCAGCAGCAGCAACCTGTCATTGTGAGTCTTGATCCGGTCCCTTTAGTGTCAATCAACTGAAAAAAATGAACCAACATACCTATAGTCCATGGTCTTTTTGGCCCAAATGTCCCACTGTTACTAAGATTGCTTTGGCTGCTTCAGAGGTAGCAATGGAAAGTAAGAGGGCTCATCCAGACAGCTGCCAGCACTGTTTTTTCAGCAAAGCTGGACCTAAGTAGCTATAGAGGATATTTGTGTGTTAAAGGGAACTTTCAAAGCCTCTTGTTGTATCTGAAGCCGTTTGGCTACCAGGTCCCATTAACTCAGCTCTCTACAATAGCTGTGAGCCCATGGGTCAGAGTCACGTAGCCTTTTCTTCCCTGTATGGTTTTGGAGCAGCATGAAATGTGACCAGCATCTGATTGTCTAGCATCTTTCTGTCTGTTAACCAAAGTAGTAGATGAATGTACCACATCCTACATGCCTTTTGGTTGGAAGACCTCTCAATTTGGCTTTGTACAAGTCCTTCTGCAAACTTAGTCATGACCTGCCTCCTTTTTTCTTAGTTCTTCTTCTTATAATGTAGCTGATGCTGGTAGGATGAAAAACTAGCGCAGCAAGATGATTATTTTTGTTCACACATCATGTAAATGCAGATGCTTGGTGCAAGACTGCCTGTGACTGAAACCCATCACTGGAGCCCTGGAGTCCTCTGCTGCACATCCTCCTCCATGCAAGATAGGTCTTTGCCTGCAGACATTTGCATGCACATGTATGTCATCTTTACAGCCTTCTCCATAAGGAGGTGGTCAGCCAGGCCTCTATTTCAGTTGTTCATCTAACAACAGATAGAATGATCCTTTAAAAAAAAAAATAAAATTGTGAGCTCATAGATTGATGCTTCAAGAAATGTATATGTTTGAGACAGATTCCAGGGTGCTCCTGAGAAGTTGAGCTTGGCTGATGTTAAGTGTCAGGGTCTAAAAATCAGTTTCCATGTTTTTCTGCAGGTATGTTTTTAACACCAACCATGATTATGCTTTGGACTAACATCCTAGGAAAGCAGATGGGGTTTTCTGGCATTGGGTTCCTGGGCTTTTGGCTGTTGGAGGCTACTGCATCCTGCTGTGAGGGGAATGTATTTTCCAGCCTCATAATGGGATTCCATCTATTTCCAAACATAATGGTTCCCTCCTAATTCTCAGGCATGAGGCACTGCCACGCATGGTTCAGTCTGACACCATTTTACAACATTGCACATGTGAAAATAGCCCAATTTCTGCATTGAGTTTCCAAGACAGGAATTAATTGAGCCAGGAACAAATAAATAATTCCTTGTTTATTCTCAGTTAAGCCTTGCTGCTGTTGTCAGTCCATAACAGGTCAGGGAGAAGAATCATTCCCTGTGCCTCAAAGAAAATATTAATCACTGTAACAGAAAATTAATAAATAGCAGGACTGCAGAATGGGAAAAGGACTTGGGCTCCTCTTTGTAATTTACACTACTTTTTCATAATCTCTGCCTCTTGACTACAATGCTTGGACTATCCTAATACTTTTTAACACACTGGGAATCTTCAAGCAATAAATCACAGAAAGGACAAGATATAGCGCTTCCCTGGAGTTTTCTCTCACCTCAGACACCACAGTGGTTACCCAATGGGAAAGCTGTAAAAGTTATGCTCAGCTTTAGGGACAAATACAGGGATAACATGCCTGGAAGCACTAAGCTTATGAGCTGAACCCATACACTTCCATATGGAAGCACCAAAGAGTTTGTGTTCAACAGAACACCATTGCCTCACTAGCACCATGGCATCTAAACCACAACCTTCTGAAGCTCTCTTTCCTATACCATCCTGGTAAGAGGTAACAGAAGCTGCTGGTACCTACAGCCCAATATGTTCTCTCTCTTCATAGGTAATTTGGAAAGCTCTTTACCTTGTGACTCAGATTCTGCTCACCAGGAAGTTTACTCTTGGTTTTACAGCTCAGGTGAGAATGGGTATATTGCCTGGTAAAGTGTGCATTGCTTCTGCACAGTGATCACCAAAAAGAGAGGTTTCCTCAGAGCTCTGCTTTTCTCTGGTAGCTGAGGGCACTATTCGTGATCTCTGTACAGGAGGACAGAAGATATGCAGCTCAGGAGCCTGGCTGGTGTCCCATCAATGGAGACATGTGCACTGCTAGCACCCATCTTTAGCTGGGCAGTAGCCTGTGATTGAATGCTTGAGCTCACTATGCTACAGGGGCACTGCAAAGGTGCCTTCTTGGCTAAGATGATGTTTAGGAGCAGGTTAAGTTGGAAGCAGGGGAGGGAACACAAGACATGCAATAGTCCTGCTGCAGCAAAGGAGGTGCCCAGGCCATCTCTTCCTTCTCAGAGCTGCTCAGGATGCTCCTCTCCTTGGTGAGACAAGAGGCTGCATCAGAACTCTGGCCCATGCCCCCCATGCCTCTGCCAGTCCTTGCTGCCCATGGCATGTGGCTACTGTTACTGCAGTGCTTCTACCTTAATATGTCACATCTCTATCCTGCTTTTAGTTTTAACATCGTTTGATGAGCAATGGGCGCCTTCCAGTATGGTGGTAAGCACTGCTGAAATAATTCACAGTTGGTAGGGCCCGCCTGTCTTTATGTAGCATATATTTTTCCCCCAGCCTTGAGACAAATAACTTATGAAGAAGAACAAAGTGGCTGTTTAGTGGTGTCCACTAAACTTATGCAAGAGTATAGGGCAAATAGCAAAGTGAAAACCTGCACTAATCTGAAGCATTGAGAGAGATTTAAAGAGCGGCGCTGTAATTAACCAGGCAGGAATGTGGCCAGGAACCCCTGCTTAGTGTCCCACTCTTTTAGCAAAGGATCTGAATTTTGTGTGCACAGCAGATAAGGGATGTACCAGAACGTTATCAACAGCCCCATTCGTGTATGACAGCCCATCCTTGGGACAAATAAAAAGGTACTGCTTGCCACCCACGGTCTATTGCCCTTGCTGCTTAAAGATCCCGTGCACCTTGCATTTTGCCAGCCACTTGGAATACACAGAGTAGCTATAAAATGATACTTAAAGAGTTCCTGCACTTTGTACAAATGGCTATTTATGACCTGCCATCAATGTTTTTCTAGAGAGAGGCACAGGGAGGGGGGGATTGATGGAGCACTGAGCCTAATCCATCAGTCACTTTGCTACAAACTCTAAACAGATTTTAATTGTGAGGCCAGATTTACTCTAGCCATCTGTATAGCAAACATGTCTCCCCACAGAAACAGAGAAATACTTTATCCTGAATGCTCTTTTGCAATGTATATGTTGTATCAGTGTCAATAAAATATTTGTCACAGCAAAAATGTAAGCCTGTCTGCTGCATAACAGAGAGCCCCAATGGAAGGCAACACTCCCAGATTTAATGCTGCCTAAAGTTATCCGTTCACAGGAAATTAATGGGGTTGAGGAAGAGCCTTGCAATTAGAGTAGCAGGGCTACAAATTCTTGCCTTGCTGTTGGCTTTCTTTATTGGAAAGATCTCCATTCTCTGAGCAGGACTGGGCTGATGGCTGGAATTGCTGGGAGCTTTTATTTCTCCTCAGAGCAAGAAAAATAAAGCCACTGGCATGACAAGCTTGCCTATGCCCCCATCCCTTGCTCTGTCAGAGCACCCTGGGTTGTTCCCCACCCAAACCTGTGGATTTAGTCCCTGCAACCCCTTTATACCATGGCATCACTGCTGAGACTGCCAACATGGGAGCCAATTAGGTAGTACTACAAAGATATTGATGCCTGTGGTCTGAGATCTATCGGCTCATCTTGAATATCCCCTGAACTGCCATGAAGTGGTAGCAGCTTTTAATCACAGCTAAGCTTGACTCAGTTCACACCATTTCCTTGAGCTATCCAGTCCTTTTGTCAGCCTAGCTTCCATGATGATTAAAATTCTGTTTACTGCAAAACGACACTTTCTTCTTTAAATGTTATTCCTTTCCTCACTGCCAGCTATAACAGAATTGCTCCTGAAGATCCTGAGGTTAAGCAACTTTCATGTAACATGCCCCTCTCTTGTGGTAGACACCTCATATTACCAGAAAGTCCGACATGGTCACCATGCTCGAGACCTGGTATCCAGCCATGCCACTGTTCAGCTCTCTCTGGCACTCAGCGAGGCACCAAATTAAGCTGTTCTTGCTGCATTACCAGAGATAGATCCTCTCTGCCACTCACAGTTCTGGTTTAAAACAGGTAGAACAGTTTTCCCTTGCAATTCCTAATGCACCTGCTAATGATACGTAGCACAGACTAGAAGTGCTCAGTATAGCCTGAAAGCTTGTTTATGCAGGAGAGGTTGGTCTCTGGAACTCCCAGGAGTGCTGTGCAGGTGAGAAACACTTTCTCTGTAATCAATTGACCAGTGCTTGCAGGTGTCATCTTTATTATCTCTGAACGTGCAAATCCTACCAGTCCCATTGCATCCACATTTGCATTTTTCTCCTGTGACATTGTGGGTACCACTTGCTCATCTGTAGCAATTTTCGGTTATTCACACAGTTGATGGCACAGGACTAATTAATCTGAATGAATGCTGGCATGCTAAACATTGAGTACTCTGATACATAGAGGATTCCTCAAACTCTTAGCCTTGCAAGGCTTTTCAGAATCCAATTTGCTTTTCGCTTTCTGCTGTTTGCTTGCTCCTTGGTTTTTCTCTCTGATGGACAATGAAAACAAATGCCTGGCTTTCACTTCAGTTTCTAGTCAGGTTTACTCTAAATTTTGTCTGCTAACGGAGTAACATTTGTGTTGTAAGCCCTCAAAGGGGATTTTTCCCTGGTTTTAAGAATGTTTATTTCATGGAATTATTTTTTTTATGAATTGCTGTGCAATATTTTTATTGGTCTGTGGTATTTTGGGGGATAGGCTTATTTCCAACAGAAGCTGTACTGGAGGTTAAGCCCTAGCATTGGTGCTTTCCTGGCGGTCACTGGGCAATAGTTATACAAATCTATAGCATTCATCACAGGCTTCCTGTGTGCATAAAGGGAAGAGTAGATATTGACAGTCTCTTATCTCTACTTCTGGTCAGCCTTGCCTGGTATCAGGGTAGCTAGTTCTCAAACCACCAGACAAAACCAGACTTCTGCACTGTGTGATTCAGAAAGGTCTGCCAAAATAAGAAAATAGTAGGTCAGCGTCAGTCCTTCTGCATTAACCTGGCAATGTTTGTTGCACAGGCGAGAGCCTTGTCTCCTGGGTGATATTGAACAACTCAGGAACAACTCCAAACTCCTCAGGCTTTGCTCTCACTTGTCTGATGGCACATCTCACCCTCTTCCCATTAATGGTGACGTGAGACAAGTATATGGATGTGAAGATGAAAAGGGATCCCAGTGAGGCATGCAATAGTTTGGCAGTTAAATTTACCATCAAAAACACTCTAATGTATTCTAGAGGCATTTTAAGTGCACTGCATTAAATACAACTGGTAATACAAAAACAGAGCAGAAATATGCCTTTGATTTCCCTGCCTGT
The DNA here is from genome assembly GCA_013389965.1 of Todus mexicanus. NCBI lineage: Eukaryota > Metazoa > Chordata > Aves > Coraciiformes > Todidae > Todus > Todus mexicanus. The sequence continues at coordinate 24,563 of WEIS01091111.1, forward strand.
GTTTTATTGCTCTAGCGTGTGCTCTATAAACCACGTGAGCATTTGCAACCAGCACAAGGCATTAAGTGACAGTACAATTCAGTGGGCAATGTTGCTGCCCTCTAGGCAGGAGGGTTGGAGGTTTGGATTTTCCTTCAAGCTCATACCTGCTGGTAGGACAGCAGCAAAGGGCTGGAGGGATGAGTTGCTTTTTGGACCAAGCATTAAATACAGAAACATTGTGAGTTGCAACAGGGTGAAAATGAGGATGCACATCACTCACTGCAGACACATTATAGCAGAGTATGTACATCTGACACATAACAAAACTTATTAAAATGACAGTACAAAGTCAAGCACTGAAAAATTAGGAAAAGGCAGGAATCTTCAGGCAACCATTAGTTTGCTCCCTTATGCGTTAACCACGTGGCTACACAGTGTTTTCCCTGCAGGGCTCTCTTTTATTCGCTGTACAAGGTAGGCAGTGCTAGCCTAATAAATAGCATTTCAGCATTTCCTTGCTCTTTGGTGTTTGCTTTGCTGTCTGCATGGTTGGGTTCTTCATCTCCCGTGCCACCCTCCCCCTTCTCGGTCCCTCTGTTCCCAGCCCTTCTTCCTTCCCTTGCTGGTGTCCACATGTCAGATCCTCTCCTCAGACTCAACACCAAGTCTTGCTGTCCCTTCCCATCAGTGCCTCCACTACATCCTCTTTCACCCACAAGCAAAGGTTGCCAGTGCCCCTGCAAGATTCCACCATTACCTCTCCACTTGCCCAACTTCAGCCACTGAGGACTGGCCTCTCGCAAGACCTTCACCCAGCCAGCTCCAGTTGACCCCCAGGGAAGAGATGGATGGAAGGACCAAGGAGCCAACACTGCATCCAGGGGCTGTGGGGGTTGAGCTGTGACGTGGAGAGTTGCCCTGAAGTGGGTTTGCATTCCAACGTGCGCCCAAGGCTTTACAATACAGACAGGGCCCCAGCTCTCATCAGCCTCCAAAGACTTGAAGCACCCAGGGGATTTGGCAGCTGACATCACTCCTGCAGGCTGTGAGCCTGAGCCCCACCTGCTCAAATGCAGAGGTGTCCATCTGAGCTAACCACCTCATGAGCCTTTTGTAGTCAAGGCAGAGAAAACACAGCAGTCCTGGGGCAGGATTCATCCTTAGCAGACAACATAGGCCAGCTGAACTGTTCCCTGTGAGCACCACTGACTGCAAAGAAATAGAACTTACTAAGCTATGCAAGATGAATGCCACACTGGTGGCCAGGAGGGGGGGATCACACCATCACCTAGACACAGTCGCTGTCTCCATGATTCCAGTCCCATCCTGACTCCCTGATCCCACTGCTCACATCCAGATCATTTTCTAGGCCCAGTCTCTTCGCTCACCTTGTTTTATCCTTTCAACCTTCTCCACATCCCAGCCCAGTTTCCCTCTCTCTCACGCTCTTATCAGCTCCCAGGTGAAGCTCCAACTCTCACCAGGCTTCTATGCAAACTTGCTCTGCCAGCAGCCATTGAAAGCTTGTTCCACATGGCTACAGCTCTTGTAAAGCAAATTCTGCATAGCCTAGGGCACCAAACATACCCAGGACAGAGAGACTCTTGGAGGAACACTGCTTCTACAATCCAGGTAATTTCCAGTAGGCATGTGCAATCTGCAGTTTTTGGAGGCTGGATTTGAGGCAGGTTCATGAAGAGAGAAAAAGTGCATTCCCAACTCAGAAACTACCCAAGTGCTCAATTTCAAGTCCTATTTCCACTGCATGCTGGATATAGAACACTTAAAGAAAAAGGTGACCTTTATTTTTTAACATGGACAAAGGTTTTTGGTTTTTTTCTGGCTTCATTCTTGAAAACTGCTACATCATTTTGAATGAAACAGTCACAAATACATGTACTCAAAAAAGGAAGACTGAGTAACTCTGCCCAGAAAAGGTCTTACATAACTAAAAATAAGATATTATGATGGGAAATGCTGGACAAAGTTAATTATACGTGAGGTTAACATCTTGCACACAAAGATGAGACACTGTCAGGAATTGATGTGTCGAAAGAAAAGATGCTAAAATAAAGACATTGCATGAAGGAGTTTTAAATCTCTATCTCTGAAGGACCAGGTTAAAAAGATCTGAAGGCATCTAAGAAAGAAAATTTGAAGGAAAATACATAATCTCTCAATAAAATTAGTTAGCTGGAAGATACCAAACAACAAGTCTACCATTTTCTGAAACACTAAGCTTACTCATCCCAGAAAATACAAATCAATGCATCTTACTTTGATAAACAAGTTTTGTAATGAAAATTAAAAACTTAGTTACATTGCCACTGACTGAGGTATGTTACGATCCAACAAGCAAATTTTCAACACAAGAAAATCATGTTTCATTGGTCTATTGGAGTTCTTTGGATAACAGGTAGTGGAGAACTCGTTGCTACAGGCTATTGGATTCATACACAACTTTTGACAAAGTCTTTCTTAAGACAGAATTGCATAAATTAAGTAGCCATAGGCAAAGTAAAATCATAAACTGGAGTGAAGCTGTGAAGCAAAAGAAAATCCAGAGGAATAAATGGCCAATTTTTATAATGGTAAAACACCATTAGGGAGATATAACAAGCATTAGTACCAGGGTATCATATTATTTAACATAACCATTGTTGATCTTGAAGTTGGAACAAGCAATGCAACAGCAGAATGCACCTGTAAGGTCCCTTTAGTCAAGGCTGTGTAAGGCTGTGGAAGCTGATGCAGGTGCCTGGGCTACTCAAACCTCTAGTGAGGTCACCACAACCAGCACACCAGAACTCCAGACTACGAACCTTGCTTAAGGCTGCATTTGCCTACACTGCTTTCACAAGCCTGTAGCTGCTGTGTTGCATCTTTCCAACATGAATTCAAAGTACAGCTAGTCTTCAAGCAAATGCTCCTTTAAAACCCACTGATATTATTTACAAAGCCCAACCTTACCTTGCAGAGAGATGCCAACCACAACCCATGTTGCACTTGCTCTGGGCCATGAGGATCAGTACTTGTACCAACACGGGTCTTTTGCTGGAAACCTTTGCTTCAAATCCTGTAAAACTTCCACCACATTTTAAAATAGCATAGCATCACTTGTATTTATAGCATTGTAAAAACTAAAATAGGCTTTTTACTGCCACCAGGCCACCCTAACCAAGGGTCAAACCAACACAGATTCTTTGTCCTGGCACATTTTGATTGGAGACTTGTCAC
>WEIS01091113.1:0-26855 GCA_013389965.1 Todus mexicanus
ATATAGAGAGAGAGATACAGAAAGACAGTATTTCAAGAAAAAAATCTGCTCTTTTCTAGCAGAGGGGTTTGGCACAACTGCCAGGCTCACAACGCTTGCAAAGGGAGCTCATTCTACCCCTGCTTTGCACAGGCTTGGGCATGAGGTGATTTAGAAGACTTTGGATTAAAACTCCTTCCTTAAGCAGCACTAGGAAGTACCCCAAGGATTGCTTCCCTGGTGTTGAAGCCACTGGGCTGGTCCCTGGGCAAAGCAGGGATCCTTTCTGTCTCTTTCTGACTCAGGGCATCAGCTGGGAACGAAGGACCTTCAGGTTCACCTTCAAGTTGCAGTAAAAGCTGCTCCAGCCGCCTGCAGGGCCAACTCCTGCTCATATACCCCCAGGAGAGGTGAGCAGGATTGATGGCTGATGACTTATATTCCTCAGCTTTTTGCTTTTCAAGAATTTTCCCTTTTTAAAAGCCATTTTTTATGGGTCAGTTCAAGCCAGGTTACTTAAACTATCATATACTGGGGTGAAATTAATTAGTGCACGTGACTAAAATTCAATGAGAACCGAAAACAGCTCCAAAAAATGAAAAATGGTGTTAACTGGTACCCGATCCCACATCGCAGCAAATAACAATGGACTGTTTATGCTGCATTACGCTGTTCTAATCTCCACATATTACTATAATTATTAACTGCTACTCCTAAAATCTATAGAGTTATCATTATTGTTATTATTATGAAACTCCATCTCATTTTCATGTCATAAAGATAAACCAAATCTCATTTCAATTAGTTGCAGCAGGAGGGAATGAACTTTAAACAGACATTTAATTTCGGGGAAAAAAAAATTAGGAAGTTCTTCATGGAAATGTTATGGCATTTTGAAACAGATTAATAGTTCGGTATGAACACATCCACCCTGCAGCTAAATGACGGTCGTACCGCGATCAGGAGACAGGTTAAATGAGCAAAATCAGTTGATACCACTGGTTTGGATCTAATCAAATAGTATTCATTTTTATGACTTTCCAGCTCCATTATTTTTCCATCCCGTGTGCTGTCTGCGTTGTTACTGGGGGTTATCTGCCTTCTCGTCGCGTTGTATTGGCCTGTTATGCGTTTGATTGGTAAAGAGGTGCTAGGACCAACGGGGTGCTGGGCGTTCTGGGTCCTGTCGCAAAGGGTTCAAATCACACTGCCTCCACCAAGAGCGCTCTTGGACACATCGTGCTCCACAGAAGCAATCTCGTGTATATTGTATCATCACTCAAGGGCAGGATTTAAACCAACCCAGGGCAGCCTGCCTCCTCAGCACACCCAACCTCGGCCTTTGCTGAGCTCAGGTGCTCAGCTTTAACACTGCTGAACAGGTGAAGGGTTGTACCATGAGGTTGCTCCTTGACAGCTTGACCCCCAATCCATGCGTGTGGCAAGGCTGAGCATACACCATGAAGGGTGCAGCTCTGGATCCTCTCAGCTGGAAAAGAGAGTCCAAGGTGGTGCAGTTTCCTCACTACCTGAATTTGTGGCTATGGATGTGGCTCTCCAGAAAGGCTCTCCATAGTGCTCAGCACTATGACAGACACTGCAATGGTGACAGAAGCCCTCAAGCCTTGCGAAATCCTAGTACTCTGTGAGTGACACTGTCGACTACTACAGATCTGACAGCCTCCTTTTTTCCAGACACTTTTGCAAAGCTCCAGAATTACTTCATTACCCATTGCCCAGAAGCGCCAAGTTTTAAGCCAGAAGCTGAAGAAGAAAATATAAATAAATAAAAAGAAAAGAAACGTCAACAGGCTGGGGATCTTCTCGACTTGCTGCCAGCTCTGCCCTCCGCTTTTCCCCCCTGTTGCAGCAGTGCTGAGCAGCTGTACCTGCGCCGTCCTCCATAGAACATCCCCCCCTCCTGGTTAGCGCCCAGATGACACCCATGGGTTGGAGGAGACATCTCGCCGAAGTTCTCTCCCTCCGTGGCAAAGTTACTCGGTCACGTTTTTAACGGCTCCTAAAGGATATTCAGTCTTCAGCAACATTACAGGTTTGATACTAGGCCAAGACTAGAAACCTAGGAATTAAAAAGACACCCTGTAGATGTCACCAAGCATTTCACAGGTCCTGTAAATACTCAGTGCAAAGAAGCTTCTCTCCCTCCTTTCGCTACTGTCAGTTATTTTAGGCAGCAAAAGCAGTGAGACCCCCAAGAGACAAGAGAGTTGGCTGGCAGAGAGAGGCACCCTCAACCAGGACAGACCAAGATGCCAAGAGATGGGCAAAGTCTTGGTGTGAGGACTGTCGGGAAGGAGAAGTGGAGCAGGGAATGCAGGACGGGAAGAAAAAAGCAGGTGGGAAATTAGAGGGTGACTAATATTAGATAAAGAATTTTATTAGGTGAGATCATAAGGTTAACAGAGAAATTGAGATTAAATTAGAGGAAATTTTCCACATAAGGCAAAAACCTGGGAAAAAAGCAGAGTGAGGAAGGAGGGAGTGCTGGCTGGGCTAATCCAAGAAGAAAACTCAAACCAGAGAAGTGAACAGGACTGAAATGAGAGACTCAGGAGAAAAGACTGTGACCATATCTTGGAACAGGAGGGGAATCCAGTCTTGCACGTGAAGATTCCTCTATTCCCTGCAAGCATCTGTGAAATCCAGTGCAAAGCACAGCTCATTCCAGTGCTGTGCTGGTCCACACGTCAGGATGTGATTAACCAATCTGTTAACTCAAACCCCAAGTCACTGTGGTGAATCTAAGGATACCAGCTCGGCAGACAAACTAAAGCCATAGCTATACAACATTTCATACAATACTTTTCCAGTCAGAGCCAGTTTGCCTATTTAACAGCCCAGGAAATCACACAGATAAAATCAACTTTAAATATTAAACTCCAACACTCCCATTCAAGAGTATCAGAATTAAGTTTGCTTCAAACAACTCTAATTTAGCTCCCTTTTATATTACAGCACGGTATTTAGAGATAACATGATTAACAGAATTATCTCCCTTTGTTTTTTTTCTGCAGGACTCTCTGACTGCAAGGGCCCTTAATATCCTTTTAATGTAGGGTTGGGGTTATTTGGGCTGTAATATTATCAAATTGAGTGGCTTGTTTCCTTCAAGTAGATTAATCTTGAATTAACGGCTGTGTAATAGCATTTCAGGCCTCTGGTTATTCAAGCAGTGCTCACAGAGTTGGCAGCGGAACAGTCTGTTGGCCAGACAACAGGATTCCCACTTGCCTCTTCCTTGTTTTATAGATATATTAATACAATATATACTTAACAAAAGCAAACTACTTAAAGTCATCAAAATATCTCTTATAAAATTGCAGGTACAATCTAATAACAAAATATACAGCCAGGGGGACTTCTATGTTCACAAAGCAAACACAACTTCAAATTCCTCTTCTTTGCCTGATACGCTGATCAAACCTCACACCACAAAGAGCTTTGCAAACTTATTTCGGAGAAAAATAAAAGGCATTTAGCAGCTAGCGTGGCTAACAACCAAATCACATGGCCAAGATTTTCAAAATATACTCATGCTATGAACACGCACCTTTAAAATTTGTTTTTCAGAAGATAAGAACTTAGTTCCTCATGGAAAAAAAAACAACAGACTCCTTTTTAGACTGCTCTGACTGGGCCTCTAAACTCTGCAGCCACTCTGATGAAGCTGGCCTGCATCTTCTAACAGTCCCCCTGTAGTTATAAGCAACTACTGTGACTCTTCTTGAGTGGAGAGCAGTGATTTTCTGAGCTTTTGCTCCCATTCAGTGAGATAATAATGAGTCTGTAAGTAAGGAAAACGTGGGGTTTAGCATACGAATCAGGTGGATCACCTGAGTCGCTCAACTCACCAAGGCTTATCTGTTTGCTGTATTTCCTAATTGTTTCTGGAATCAGTTGAGCGCCTTCCTTCAACAAGAAGCTTGCCTTATTAAGCTTATCCACGCAAGGGAGAGAGAGATTCGTGACACACTCTGGATTGCTTCTGCTCCCATCCATGCTAACCAGCAGAGAAGGAAGTTTTGCAGTGCTTACAAACCCCATAGCTGCAAGGCTCCCCAGTCACACCAAGTTATGATTTATTAGAGTTGTTAAAATAAAATGGGAGAAGAAATTGTTATAGGTCTTGGAAACTACAGAGAATCGCCATTTACACCACACTCAAATCTCAAAGGAAATAGGATTCACTTGGGAACAACAAAATCCTGTGGGGTATGGTTCTCTCTCCACAGCCAGTTCATATCCAGAGTGACTTCCCTTTGCAGAAGGATTTACTATTTTATACCTTAAAGAATCTCAGGAATATTATCGACATTTTACGTTACTGTTAAAGGAATCTCCAGATCTGTAAGAGTAATGATAATTTGCCATTATGCAGCGGTTTCTATCTGAAGATTTATTTGGGCTTCCTCAGCAATCCAGCCCCATACGGAGTAGCAGGAATCAGCTCTTTAGCAGCACACTGTGATAACCACAATAGTGTCAGCTCTTCTGAAGGGAAAGTGAAAAATGTATTGCAGAGAGACCTCAAAACCGATGCAGGATGAGGGAACGTAATAATCCAGTTGTACCAAGATGCCAGGGCTATGTTAAAATAAAATCTAAAGAGAGTCCCCCAGGTTTTCAAGACCTTGGTTTCCCATTTCAAGCCAGCACGTGCTACCTGGGCAGGATTTGTTTGTGTTACTACAGGACATTAGGACTCTGTCGCTGCAGAAAGCGAGGTGCTGACCACCTCTGAGTCAGCAACGACCCTTCTCCAGTCACGATCAGAGCTCAGGGTGTTCAGTTATGTCTGAAGTGCTTTTAAGTAAATAAATAAATAAGTTAGTGAATAAATTATACTCAATAACTATTAGCAAAGTCTAGATTTCAATGCAATTTTTGTGATTTCCTCCTGAGAAGTGATTCTTCCCAGAACACCTCCCGAATGTTTACTGGATGTTGGTGGTTCTCGAATCACAGACTTAAAAAAACCCCAACCTTAAAAAAGAAACAAACACAAATTCTGTTTGTGAAGGTAAGATGGAATTTCACCTTCTTCTGTGTCCCTTCTGACCAGTATTCCTTTGCTTCTTCATTAAAGAACTGTATTACCAGGTACCAAAGGGGATGTATATATTTATGTACATTTCCATATATAAAACTATATTTCTGTGCATCCACACACATATATATATCTATATAAAACCAACAGTCTTCGTATAGATTATTTAGTAGATGCTCCTTTTAAGGATGCCGAAGGAGGCAGAGAATCCAAGGCAGATCTCTGAAGACTCGCTTCTCACCTGCTATGCTGCTGGCTGATGCATTTATTGCAGACCACGGCGTTATGCCAGGTGCAAGGGGTGAAGCCATGGATCTCCAAAATCACCTTTGCACAACAGAACAGTGCTCTGCACCTTGCTGTGGAGAGAGCTGCCCAAGCACTGATTAACCTCTATATTTATGATCTTGCAGAGCTGTGGAGCAAATGTGCTGAGCCTGGACTAGCTTTTGACACAAAGCTGAGGAGCCTTGTTGAGTGTGCCTCAGAGGAACCCTTCTGAAGGCAGAGGGACCTTACCAGAAGCTGCCAGGCTTTGCTCTAGAGAGCTTTGCCCTCTTTCCTGTAGATGTGCACTATCCATCTGTGCGACAACAGTGTTTTGTGAAGCAGCAGAACGAAATGAAATGTTCTGAGAACATGTCAGAGCAAAAAAAATCCACCAATAGGAATGTTCTTGGAGTTCTTTTATTACTTCTCTGCATTTCAGGGAGGGGTTTGCTATTAATATCTTTCCTCCTGATCTCCTTCCAGACTGGTCTTCACATTTTCAACCTCCATTCTCTTTATTTTAGGGCCCTCTCCAACAGTTTATAAATGTCACCATTTCTCATGGATAAATTCATTTTTAAACCAGGCTAAAACCTTCCAAATTTGCCTTGCTATAGTTCAGCAATCCTCCCAGTTTTGGAGACAACGAAGACTTTGTTGTCTCTAATATTCCCTTTTCGTAATGCCTGAGAGTGCATCCTCCAGGGCACGCGCTACCCCTTTGCTTCAACAACAGCCTGGCGCAGGGAATGGCGAGACGTTTGGTTTGCAATAAATACAGGCTTCAGGCAGTGAGGTATGAGCAGTATCAATACTAACCAGCCAGGCCCTGACACCAGCTCATTTGCTTTGTGTAGTACAGAAGGAAAGTAAGTTAGTTCTAAGGGGAACATTGTGGTATCAAGATGCTGTAGCTGCTCATGGCTGTTCTAGAAGCCAAGATGGAAACCAGAAAACCAATCAATTTATCACTCCTGCTGGTGAATTCTTCTATGACTTGCTAGGTGGTGACTTCTCTTTTCTTTTTTGACTGGCTAATTAAATGGTGGCCAACTTAGAATCATNCGACCAAAAAAGCCCTAAACACCCCTCAAACGAAATCCAAAACCAAATCACTTTAAATTAACAGCTGTTCACTGTTGACTGAAATAAAGTGGTCTCGCTCAATTGTTAGTTGCTGGAGTTTGTGTATGTTGCAGGTGCCTGATCCAGCCACCCTTTGTTGAGTGTGTAACTCACTGTGCTCTGATTGTCTTCAAAAGTTCTCTCTGATGGGCTATTTATCAGCAATAACAATACCAACTCACTTCTTTGACTTCATCTGAGGCTGGGAAACTCCACAGCTGAGAAGGAAAGCGCTTGGCAGTCTCAGAAAAACCCAAACGTTACAATAAGCTCAGCAAGTCTTTTTTTCATCCTCTTTTCCCCCCCATGTATCTTCCCAACTTTCTCCTAGAGTACTGCAAAAATGGGGCGTTCTGATCCCCAGAATAATGTTCATCTATTGATACGGTGTATGCTGTCTAGATTACCCACAGAATTCTTTCAAAAGCAATCCCAGAGGGAAAAGGGCAGCAGTCTACGCTCTGTGTACAGTCCCAGGCAGACGATAGAGACCCTTTCCTAAGCAGGGTGCAGAAGCGCAGCGATGCGCTCTAGGATCTGCCGATACCATACGCTGCATGCCAGCCAAGCTGGTGTTTGTCACAACACCACTTGGCTCTTAGACACATCGGTATCTTAGAACTCAAGGCCACCCACAGCCAAATTCAGCATCAAATGAAATCAGCGCACAGAACCTAAGCGGAACAAGGGCTGTGCGATTCTCAGGTGAGAAATCGTTCCGCCCAAATGGACCATGAATGTAAACACTGACTAACGAGAGCGGTACGGATTGCGCCATTAAAAGCCAGGCAGAGACGAATGGAAATGTCTGAGCAGGAACATAAAACAGACCAATTTCTGCCACTGAGTAGGAGTGGGAGTATAACAGTCCTTGTTATAGAGTTGCTGGCAGGGATGTTATTGTTAAGGCTGAAAAAGGCATTACATTCCAAATCTCTCTTTTCACTTGTAAAGCAGGAAGGTTTTGAGCTTGATCCTTCACTTCAAAGGTAGCCACTGCAATTGCTTAACAAAGGAGGAACATGAGCTGGATGAGAAGAACAAAATCAAATGTGTTACAAAACTGTTATCCCGCCTCGGACCCAGATGAAGGGGAGGGTTCGGTTCCGCTAAAGTTCTGAGTTTTGGTCTTTTGCAGGCACCAAGATTTACCTTACCTCAGTAAGCCAATAGAGAAATAGCTGGAGAATAACCCAGCTACAGCAAAGATCGCAGCCAGGAAAATACACCTTCCAGAAGAGAGGGCAGAGGAGATGACAGCCAATTCCAGATAAAATGAAACTGGGAGAACCAATGTCTGTAATCTCAAAACTGGAAACGGAAGCCTGGTACTTAGGGTAGAGCAGATGTTCTTTTTGATCAGTACTACCTTTAGAAAATAAACATACGCAAACAAATCCACAAAGATCCTTGACTCCTAATTTTTTTGCTCCATACAGGAAAACTGATTTGAGAAAAATGGGGAGAGGTTTTTTCTGTTTGTTTTGAAGAAACTGAGAATTTTTAACTACTTTATACATCAGTGAAAAGTTTTGATTCAATTGTTTGTGGATTCCAAAAAAGGCTAATTCATGGCTTGGTTTAAGGGCACTGTTTGGTGCCTAAAAATTCCTGACTGCTTCCACTGGGATTCTCAGAGCTCAGGCTGAGGAAAGGGAGAGAAGAGACCCAGGACAGAGCTGAGCAAAGGATCTGAAGTTTGAACATCTGTCTTTGTTACGATCAGAAATGAAACCTGAAATTTTCAATGAAGGAAAATTTGTACAACGTGGGAAATGGTTTCAGTGCAAAATTGAAACAATAATTCTAACCTGGCCTTTTAGAATTTGACCTTTTTATCTCTTAACAACATTTAAATATAATACAGAATTTGAATATTTGAAATGAAAAGTAATTTCAACACTCGAAATTTCCACTTTTTGCTCTGAAAATGTCGAAACAGGATATTTCAACTTTCCGAGAACTTTTTTTCCCCTCCTACATTCACTTGAAAATGAGAACTTCCAACTTGTGCTACTTGTTTCCTTGAATCCCTGGGACAAGCGGCTGTCAGCAGAAAGGGAAGGCTGCTGGACTACGCTATGAGCTGTGATCTCAAGCTCAGCCATGTATTTCTTTATTGCTGCTACCCCCAGTTTATTTTTGATAGATTGTGGAGGAAAAGGAGGCTTGAAGAGGTCTCATTGCTTAAGTAACTCCTTTGTCACTTCGTTACAGAGATATCTGCAATCTACAGCTTAATCTGTGGCTAAGTGGACGGAGTGGCACAAGAAAATACTTGGACAAGAAAACAAACGGATCTTTCAGCGTTTTTAGTGCTTTCATCAATTCATCAAACAATAATCAGTTGTTTGGTGCTGCCTCCAGTGTTTCATGTCCTGAGAATACTGTAGCTGCAAGGAACTTGTGCCGTATGGGGCGAGCAATCGACATTTTTTATAGCTCGCTTACACTGAGCCAGTGTGCGGCAGGCACATGGGAACTGCTGGGTGATCCAGCTTATGGACTTTGCAGAGTTCTTCACGTTTTAGGTGCCAGTAAGTGAGCGTGCAACTGTATGAGATCTGCTGAATCATGCTGGGACATTTTTAAGATACTTCAAATGTAGTTTTGTTATTCACGTGATTATGCAAGTATCTTAGGCGGGAAACTGACTCTGTCAGCTCTTCGTGGAGGAAAAATAGTGGAGATAACCTCTTCAGCTGCTTTGACTAAATACAAACAGTTCTGTGAGTCAGAAACCACAATCCAGGGAGTCACCCTGATGCAAAACCGGAGAGAGAGAAATGTATTTATCCCATACTCAAAGATATTTTGTCCAGTCAATCCAGCCGTGCTTCATAGACAACTGCTGGCCAATGGTGTGGCCTCAATTCCTCCTCCTCTAAAATGGAGCTAATAATTCTACTCACATTTACAGATCATTTTGAGATGTCTGAGTGAAGAGAATTACAGAACAACCAAAAGTTATTATGTATCATGCACATGTTTGCCCATAAATAATAAATTCCTAAAGCAGACATAAGAACAGAAGTTCTCACTGTCATCTCCCTTTATAACAAATTCATAAGCAATAGCGTTGGACATGATGTCTCAGCTGTTCCTTTCTGAATGACAGGTTTCACTCTAGATCCAAATCTACCTCTCTCCTTATCTAGACTATATGGATTTTATTCCCTTTAATATTTCAGAATGGAAACATTGATTTGCGAAGCAAAAAGTTTTGAAATATTTTTTTTTGGCTTGTTTGTTTCTGCTTCCTGACTCAATTATTTTTCTAACGATCCGTATTGGGAGCTCTTGTCCTGCTTACATTTGCCAAACCTAATCTCTCCTGCTCGCTGATGCCTGATAGTCCGTCAGTGTTATCAATAGCCCAGTTGCCCGACTCTGTCCATGTCCGGGGCTTTGGTGGTGGTGGGTCTGCTGTCCCCAGTCACAGCCTTGGCCAGCTGAAGTGGCTGGTTGGGCTAATTTCCCTGCCTCTCTGCATCCTACCAGGATTTTACACTGGAAATAAATTGTCACAGGCAGAATATTTAAATTCAGGAAACAAAATGTTCCCACTAATTCAATGTAGCCATCTCCTGCCTACTAAAAGTTATGAGTTATGTGTGAAGTAAAAAACCTCTCTGCTGCATGAGATAATGAGAAAACGGGAATTCTTTATTCATTGTACTTGTCCCTCTGCACATAACATTTGTATATCATGCCAGGACTAACCTGTGTCACTGCACTTATAGCCACAGACCAGACTAAATGCCTGCCCTTCACTGTTTTTACGTCATGATTCATATACTCTCTCTGCTCTTTCTGACTGCCTGCAATTACTTGTGACAAATGATTCTTCAGTGTCCTGTCTGCTTTACCTTTTCAAAATGTTTCCATGGTTCACAGATAAGTCAGCTAGTGTACACTGTACTGTCTTGCGGGAAGTAAATCCCAGGACACACAGAGGAACGGGCTCCACACCATTTTACTGGCAGAACTGCAGGATCCACCTCCCTCAGCTGCAGCACACGTACCCTGGAGCAGCCACGCCAGCAGTGCTGGGGCTTCTTGGCTACAGTGGTGTGCGGATCCCCACGGAACAGATTGTTACCTAGAGCCAAAAGCACCTAACGATGTGAATCCTTGTTCCACAAGGAGCTTGATGTCATCCATAACAGAATATCTGTTCAACGTAAAATCATTCTTTTGATATTTCCCGTGGAAGGACATGCAGCTGATGCACGCCCGTCGCTGCTCCCATTGGTATCTTGTTAACCACCTACATATCTGGAGGAGAATGAGGCCTGTGGAGATCCAGGGAGGCCGATTCTGCCTTCAGTTACGCTGGTGTCATCTCCTCTGACCTCAGGGGATGTGAGTGCCAAGCGATTCAATCCATTGCCTTCTCCTGGAGCACCAAGCATGAATTAGCATTCTGGTTTGTGATTCCCGCAATATAAAGACCCTACTCATCTAAGGACTTACACGCAACTATCTGCTAGCTGCCAGTAGAGCGGATCAAAATGCAGCAAGCACACACACAGTGTTTTATCGTGGAAAATGATCTTCCACTTGAAGGTGAACCCTGTCAAGAAACTAGCCAGCAAGACTTCCTTCTTGGAACACCTTTCTTTTCTAGTTGACGTACTGCAGGTTTCATTTAAAACACTTTTAAGGCACTGTTGGCCTTTTTTATTGACCACAAGTTGATCTTTTTTATTCCAGATTTTTTTTCTTTAATAATTAAGGGGTTTTACATTGCAAAATACTTGAATGTTGCAGTGAATGGATTCGGCGTGACAGCTGTGAACTGACGGCAGCTTTAATGCTGGATTTTCTAGCCAAATTACTCTTCTCTTGTGCTCTCTTGAAGCCTGCTTAGGTATGTACACACCTCTTCACATTATAATAACTTCGCTCAGCAAATCACAGAATCACAGAATCACAGAATCACAGAATCACAGAATCACAGAATCACAGAATCACAGAATATTGGGGATTGGAAGGTACCTCGAAAGATCATCTAGTCCAATCCCCTCGCCAGAGCAGGATCACCTAGATCAAGAACTAGGATTCATCACAGAAATAGGATTCATGCTGCTAAGCTACGACATTTATTCTGACCTCTTCCACACACACCTCTCTGCCTCAGCTGAAGCAGGAGTGATGACGTTGTTAAAACACTTGCTTAAGGTAACCACTCTGCTTGGCTCTGTTCTCTCTCCTCCTTGCTTCCCCTCTCTGCTTCTGAGAGTGAACNGGAGACACGCTGTTGCGGCATGCAAAGGGAATCACGCAGAAGGGCTATTGTCACAGCGCATCTTATTTGTACTGCAGAAATACTGAGACACTCCCCAGCACCTTAACCAGATAAACGCGCTTCACCAAACCCCAGTACGCAGAGTTATAGATGTGGCTGGTCCTGGAAGAGAGCGAGAGTCCAGTGCCAGGCCTCAGAATTACTTGTGTAGGAGGAACGAGGGAGAGAAAATCAAAAAGCCATCGTGGTGATGCTGGTGTGGTATCAGGCTGCTGCCTGGGCTCCAGTCCCGAGCACCAGCCAGCCAGCAGCTCTGTGCTGTGGTTGTGGAAAACCTGGGTCATCTCGCCTTCGCTGATTGTGTTGGCAAGAGAAGAATCAGCGTGGGCACATCTTCCCACACTTCAGATGCACCTTCCGCTTGCTAGTTAGAGGTACCCAGCAGGGCCACCACACAGACACATCCACACAACTGTGCCCTTGGCTAGAGAGAGAAAAAAAAAGCAGGAAAATAAAGAAGCTTCTGTGGGAGAAAAGCCTGAGAGAGGATCCACAGTGCAAAATGTGGGAACCTAATGCTCTCCTAAATGTTCCCCACTGCAGTCACTGGTATCCCCACTTCTGCTTTGCCGTTGTCCACGGTGCATGTTCACTCTGGAGCCAAGCGAGGCAATCGCTGCTGCAGCCCCAGCTGCCTCGGCTGCCTCTGCCACAAACCCCAAGCAGAGACAGAGGAGCTGGCACAGCAAATCCGCACGGGACAGCCGCACCGCTCCACTTATTTGTTTTTACGGACAGGGACACTGAACCCAGACTCTGAATTGTCAAGTCCCTCTTAGAATGCAGAATGTTCCACTTAAAAAAAAATAAGAAAAAGAAAAAAAAGAGAAAAAGAAAAGCAATTCAGAGAGAAGAAAAGGATGGAAATATCTATCATTCAACCACCCTGACAAAAAACAAACCCTGGCAGCAGCCTCCTGTGCAATGCCTTGTTTATGCCAATGCTGGTTGCGGCTCCTGTTCGGATCAGAAGCACAACAAATTGTCTGTTTCTCTGAATCCAGCAGGCTCTGATAGCTAGTGACCATGCTGACAGAGCCCATTGCCCGCATTTGAATGGCAACGATGAATAGGAGAAGCAGCCACACTTGAACACATACAAGATTGTTTTTGTAAATCCAAGACTGTATTTACAAGTTCCAGCTTTTAAGGCCAGGGTATTTTATTTACTGTGCTGTTTTTTTAATGGTGAAAAAGCATGAGAGCAATCCATCTGTCTGGACTGGAAGCTTCTTATAAATAAACAACAATAAAAAACAACACATGAAATTCATTTTGCCGGCTTCTGTTTTGTCTGAGCTCCCCCCTCGGAATCTAAATCAACAAGAGATCAGACCTTAGTTTGTGAGTAAATTTCTCTCCGCTGAAACAAACAAAAGCAGACAAAGATAACCATCCTCCTTATACTTTATGCACAGTAATGCAAGTTATTTTCCACTCCATTTAGACTTTTCACCTTCCTTTCATTTACCCTGTTTTTTACAGTTCAATAAATATTTTTCCAAGCTCCACTTGCCAAACAAAAGAGTTTAGCTTCAGCGTTACTCCTCTGACAAATATCCTTATGGTGTTGCACATGTGAGCCATTGATAAACAAATTAAAATTCTGTCCCAGCTCAGAGCTCAGCTGGCCCATTTCATCTTGTGGTATGGGTTTGTAAAGGTCTGGGTGTCTGTCATCCTCCCCTAACCTTGTCTTTGTCAAAGGGATACAAAAGCCTGCACGCTCGGGGCCTTACGATACTGATTAGTGTGAGTGACAAAGTGGAGTAGCAAGTCCACTCAGCCCTTCATAATAAATCTATCAAAGAGTAATAGAATTCCATCAATTCTGCATCATCCCCGAGGGTCGCTGTGCTGGGATGGAAAGTGTGTTCCGCTGGGATTGTACAACTGTTATTATTCAATTACACTCTTTTCTTCCTAGTTAAAGACCATGATATCATTATCACTTAATGAATACATATAATTGGATCTGGACTCTATGTTTGGCTGATGAATACCACTCACTATTCATTCAGTCTCAGCTCATCTTCTGACCATTTATTATAGACTTTTGGCTGAAACCCATGATGACAAAGGGAATTTGAAATTAGCTGAGATTTCATTCAATGCTCAGTTAGACACAAAGGCAAAATACAATTCTGACGCGTAAATGAGGCTGAGACCACACGGAAAAGTTTGGCCTAAAAGTTAATGGCTCTTGATTTCCACACAAACACACCGAGGTAAGTGCAAAGATAGTTTTTATGGTCGTCTCAGAACTTTGCAAGCAAGCAGAGATTTTCGCCCTCTCCTCCCCAAACTGAAAAGAATTGTCTCAAAGGTAAATACTAGATCTTTTAAGTTAGTACTTTATTTCCCAACTTAGGCAAAATATTAGCTTTAAAGATGTCATCTGAGGCCATTATGATGTCTAACTCAGCCCCGCTAAGCCAAACCCCGTTTTATGATTAAATAACATTTAAATCTGACAAAGCAAAAGTGCTTTCTATACAGTATATTTATTACACCTAATCTTGAGACCGTCATTAAGTTTCATCAAACAGTGTGCCCCCAAAGGAAACTGGCCCTCCTATTCATATTGTTGGGAGTAAATGTAGCATACCTCCTTTGGATCACTGGTGAACAGGCCACCTCATTAATCCTAGTTAGTAGATGCTGCTGGGCATGTGGAGCAGCCAAATCCAGATGCTACCCACCGAGCCTCTCCAGGCAGTTAGGGAATCACAGAGTACCACCTCAAGCCCTCCATACATCACTTCAAATTAAATTTACATTAAGTGCTACTCCATCAGAGCCGAGAGAAGCTGACATCTTTGGAAAATGCAGATGATAATCCATTAAATCCTATTATATACATGTCTTCTAATTTTACTTAAGCTCATGCATACCAAAGTGTGAGTTTGTGTTAAAAATTAAAGACCCTTTTACTAGAACAAAAGACTTTATGAACTGTTGACTTTGGGAGGGTTTATTACAGGATCAGGCTATTCTGTCAAGACGAGGAGACTTTTTCTTTTCCCCCCTCTGTAAAATTTCTGGTTAATCATTTGTTCCCGGGATCTTTTTTCAAACGCGCAATGTGTCTTTGCTATTTCCATCTCCAACTCTTTGTTCTCCCAAATAGAAGTGCAGCCTCTTTAACTTAATCAAATGTTATGAATGAAACAGTGGGATGCATATTGTCTCCTTTTGCAATTAAGAAAATATTTGCTGGCAGCTTCCAAACTGGCAACAGTAAGAAGATGCTATAAAATCATCACAGTGAAAAAGCTAAGGATTTAATTGCCCTATTACCACATATGTTAATCCCTTTATATTTCCATAGTCCTTAGTCACAGTTCCTTTTACTTTGAAGATTCTCTTCTAATTTCATCGCAATGATCTTATTATTTTTGATTCAAGGCACTTAAATCTGTATCTTTAACTGCTGTATTTTATGTTTATGTTGCTGTCGGATTTACTTTGCTGCGAGACCTAAACTGAAATTGAAAACACACCGATTTCAGAAAAAAGGTAATAATTATTTCAGATATTAGGCAAAAGTGTGTTATGCAAAAACACATGAAGAAATAAACCGCACACAGAGACATATACACAGACAATTAATTTAAAAGCTATTTATCAAACCTTTTAAAATTTAATCAGAGTTTGGATTTCAGGCTTAGATTTGCTTTGCCTTTCAAATCATTTCTTCCCAAGCGTTTCACTGTGCGTCTGCTTTACGGCACATGTGGCACGTATGTCTTAGGTTTTTAATTTCTGACATTCTTCAGCAAAGGGAAAAGGGATGGGGCAGATTGTCACCTACCATAAAGAAGTGTAGCACCAGAAAATTCACACGAATTAATAAGCTGAAGTCTTGCAAAGGAACATTTCTGATTTGTGCAAGCTGAGGGTGTTTCCCCATATTATTTTCTACCATAGAAATGAGAAGTAGAGTGTGTTTACAGCCTGGGTTGTTTTGGTCTGTGGGCAATACCTATGTGATGGTATCCACGAGGAACAGTTTACTGAGGGAATGCCAAGTACAACCTAATGCTGGTGTCAGCTCTTCCCTGCACCTAAAAGAGGGGCTTCAAAACCAAAATGAAGCCGAAAAGGATCCTTGGGAAGAGACAGCAACACCACTGATGAAGAACACTCCCGGTATAGCCCTGCTGGTGGGTACGAATCTCACCGTTACACCGAGTTCTCCAAAACCAAAAGAACTTCCAGAAGGACTAGACATAATCTCAGCTGAACAACCCAAGGCTGGGCTACCACTGCTTTCCACCTGGCCTGCAGGAGCTCCTCAGCTGTGTCACTTCTCCACAGCAGATGCAATATAACATCACATAATTTAGCCTAATTTGGCCCAAGGAAGTCACCTCAGTTTCCATTTGCCACAAGGCCTGAATGTGCCTCGTGCTTGCGTACGGTGCAGTCCCTGACGCTCCATAAGTGTCCCTAAGTTGTGAATTCAGGCGCTGAGAGCTCCGGGCAGCTTTGGGTGGCCCTTACATCATGATCTATAGGGCAGGGAACAACTTTCTGCTCTGGGATTGCTAAGCACCTAACGAAGTAGCTCATGTTAGAGGCTCTTCCTCATTTCTTTCTAGTTTGCCACTGGTTTCTACAACCCTCTGCCAACTCATTCTCTTTCTGTGACTTCCCGGAGGACGAGCTGAGTGTTATTTACATGCAGACCCACTTGGAGACGAAGCCACCGCAGAGGTCCCAGCGCGCCAGACACAGGACATACACACAAACAGCAAGAGGTAGCCCTTGCCCTCAATAACTTACAGTCCAAACAAACAAGACAGACAGAAGGTCAGAGAGGAAACAGAGGCACAAAGAAGTGACGTGATTTGCCTGCAGTCACCTACTAGATGATTGGCAGAGTCAGGATTAGACTAATAGATCACTGAATCAATCCACTGACTAAACATACTGCTTCCCATTATTTCTTGGGAGGCAAACCAGGAAGAATGATCTCACTCGGCTAAGAGCCATAATAAAAATAACAGCGGTACCGAGGGCAAGTTCAGAGCTTTCTACGTGATGCGCTGCGGATCCATCGGTGGAGAGGCTGCTCTCTCCACCGCCATATCTTGGATTGTCTTCATGGCAGGAATGATGGAAGACAGAGGGCTGGCTGGCAGTACTGAATAAAACTCCACGTAAATTCCCCTTATGAACATCTGATCAGTATTTATATGGGCATAAAGGGTTATTTATTTCCCTGTCTCCATGAATGATTTACACGCTGCTCTCCATTTTTATAACGCACCCGCTCGGGCTGCAGGAGGAATGTGCTCTGACTGGCTCGTTTGCCAACGAACGATGTGACACAGAGCCGGAGCCAGGATGCTGCGTGGGGGTGGGAACCTTTCAAGTGGTTTTAACTGTCTTTCCCAGTAGCCATTTGCCTCCCTCCCTTCCACTCTTCACCCTTTTCTTTTCCCTCTTGTCACCGAGTTTCACCTTCCCCTAAGTCTCTCTAGTCTTCAAACTCCTTCTCTCATTCTGTAGGTAGAATCCCCCATTTTTATGTGGCACCTTTTAAGGATGAGGCTCAGAAAAGAGGCTGCAGAAGGTTTAACAATAATCTCTCAGCAAATGAGACCGCAGAGCCCAGGAGCTCCCTCTGGTTCTTTAGCTCTCGTGCTACCTCAAGCTGTGCCAGTATCGTCTCCAAGGGTTTTCCTACCTGAGGGTTGGGTTAAATCTTTGAGAACTCTGTAATTCCACACCAAAGGCAGCCTCAGAATTTAAGAATGGTTCCCTCTGAGTCTAGATCCAGTTTTACGGTTTACAAATGGCAGAATCAAAGTTCTTTGATCAATTCCTGATACAGAGTTTACAGTTCAGAGAAATCTTAGTACTTCCCTTGAGTTTGTTTCCTTCTTCCTGCCAAATGTGCATCTTAACAGTATAAAAAGTACTTGAATGATGTATTGAGGAATATTACAGATAGATCTTATATGGGACTTCTAAAGCAATTGGCCTTCAAATTTTAGGCAGAGGAGTGCGAGTTCAGCTTGACTGAGCACATTTTTTTCCTCACTTCCAGTAATACCAAATACAATGGACGCAATCCCGCTCAGCTCAATTTGATAACAGGAATGAACACAGTAAATATGTTTACAAAGTGTCTGACAAAGGTTTATCACTTAAATTTCTAAGAAAATCCCAACATATACTTCTACAACTTATTCTCTGACCCTTCATATCCAGCCCCCAACGTCTTAAGAAAACACAAGGTTCTTTTGGATTCATCCGGAATAGAGTTTGTCAATGTTTTGCATTGGTCCACATTTCTGTAGTTGCATTGCAGTATTAGACTATTTTCAGAGCAAGAGAGTCAAGCTTGTAAAATTTATTCAGTAATTAAAAAAAAAAAGAACCTAAGGAAATTAAAATCCGGAGCTATATATCAGATAGAAATGTATCATGTACACTACCTGTGTTGCCAGCATTCCTTGGTCTGCTCTTCTAACTTCTGATATCAAATTATCTTGAAGGGAAGACACCAGGATCAGCACTGAAGCAAAAACACCAGCACCAAGTTGAGGTTGTGCACCACCTAAAACAAGAAAAAGAGTTAAAGCCTTGTTACCTTGGTCCCCGGTTGTGCAAACATTAGACCAACAGTCAGAGTAGCCCAAAATCCAAGTCCTGCTCATAGCAACCTCTCCCAAATTTTTGAAAAGCTATTCCACAGGCATGACTCCCTGCCAGACTGCCTGCAAGAGCTTTGTCACAGCATAAAGGGTGTAAGCTACAACACAGGAGGTTCCACTGCAATATGAGGAGGAACTTGTTTGCAGTGAGGGTGCCAGAGCCTGGCCCAGGCTGCCCATGGGGGGTTGTGGAGTCTCCTTCTCTGGAGATGTTTCAAACCCACCTGGACAAGTTCCTGTGGGACTTGATCTGGGTGATCCTGCTGCGGCAATGGGGGGATTGGACTGGAGGAGCTTTCGAGGTCCCTTCCAATCCTGGATGTTCTGTGATAAAGCCCTGGGCAGGAGTTTGAAGTGAACAGCAGATCTTAGCCTCCAACAAGCTCACGCAGTTGTGGGGAGGGGCAGTCTCCCCTCACGCCCTGGCGCCTCTCCCTGTGCAGCCACAGCCGCTCAGGCGCCATCTTGTCTGGGTCTCAGGGCAGCTCCCAGCCGAGCCCAGCACAGGAAAGGGCAGCCGGGCACCTGAGGGAGACACCTTCCAGCCACCGCACACACCTCTCTGCACAGCCAGGTGCAGCTTCCACCTCCTTGTTCACCGGCTGGAACAGGGCGGACAAACCAACCTGCAAACAACCGGCCATCCAGGCTCTCCCCACACAGACCCTCCAGCCCCAAAATGGCGCCCGCTGCCCTCAGCTCCCCTCAGCCGGCCACATGCCCTCAGCCGGGCTGTGTGGAGTGGAAGCGCCTGATTGGTTGGGAGCACGTGTCCTCGCCTGGGATTGGTCAAGCACAGGTGGGAGGCAGCCTGGGATTGGCTGGGAAGGGAGCGCTTTCCCGCCTTCCCGCTGCCCCTCACACAGCGCAAGGGACCCGCTGGGGAGCGGGGATGGCGGAGAGGGATGGGGCAAGGCAGGGATGGAGTTATCCAGCGCCTCCTCTGTCACCGGCTCCTGCCCCATCCTTGTCCTGGGGCCGCTCTCGCTGAGTGCTGAGGCACAAATAGTTTGGGATACCAACCATTTTGAGCCAGCACTGTGCCCTTGTAGCCAGGAAAGCCAATGGTATCATTAGAAGGAGTGTGTGTAGGAGGTCAAGAGAGGTTCTCCTCCCCCTCTACTCTGCCCTGGTGAGACCACATCTGGAATATCATGTCCCACATCTAAAATGTTGTGTTCCATCTCTGGGGTGTTGTGTCCAGTTCTGGGCCCCCCTCAATTCCAGAAGGGCCCAGAACTGCTGGAGAGAGTCCAGCGCAGAGCCCCAGAGATGCTGAAGGGAGGGGAACATCTCCCTGCTGGGGAAAGGCTGAGGGAGCTGGGGCTCTGGAGCTGGGAGAGAAGGAGACTGAGGGGGGACCTCAGTCATGGTTAGAAATACGGAAAGGGCGAGTGTCGGGAGGATGGAGCCAGACTCTTCTCGATGGCACCAGGGACAGGACAAGGGGTAACGGGTGTGAGCTGGAACACAGGAGGCGCCACTGGAATCTGAGGAGGAACTTGTTTGCAGTGAGGGTGCCAGAGCCTGGCCCAGGCTGCCCAGGGGGGTTGTGGAGTCTCCTTCTCTGAAGGCATTTCAAACCTGCCTGGACGAGTTCCTGTGGGACTGGTCTGGGTGATCCTGCTCCGGCAATGGGGGGGTTAAATTCAGTGGCTTCTCCACAGAGACCCCAGCTCCTGCAGCTGCGCTCATGCTTGGGGCCATCGGGATCAGCTGCTCCGGCTCTGAGGTTTTCGGTGGCCACAAGAAACCCACAAGCAGGAGTGTCCCATGCTCGGCACTACCCAGCAGAGTGAAGTGAGGTCTGCCAGCTCAGGCAGAAGCAGCGCTATAGGGAGCCGTCAGTGATCATTCTGGTCCCGTTCACAGAATCACAGAATGTCAGGGATTGGAAGGGACCTCAAAAGATCATCTAGTCCAATCCCCTCACTGGAGCAGGATCACCTAGATCACGTTAGCAGGGGAATTGTAAGATGAAGAGGCTGCAAGTAGAAGAAATTGCAAATAACTGCCCCTTGTTGGAAAGAGGAGTCTGTTTTGCTGCTGCTATGAGAGTTTGTTGTTAGTGTCACACACAGAATCGCAGAGTGTTATGGGTTGGAAGGGACCTTGTAAGATCATTTAGTCAAACCCCCCTGCCAGAGCAGCTTAAATTGCCATAACAAAAGTAAGGCCAAATTTCAAGCAAGCAAAGAAGCCAGTGACCTCTGAAATCTTTCACCTAGTTACGACAACCTTTCCACCTTCCTCAGGCTTCCCCAGCATCTGTTTGGCCAGCCAGCTTCCCTCAGCGACCTCGTTTTACTAACATTTTCTCTGAAAACAAAGGAGAAATTATCATAAACAAAGATTACATTCATTTGAACGCTGAGCTTTTCACCAACATTTAACCTTTACAGGGAATCAAATTATTATTTTTTCTTTTCCATGCCGAAGAAAAAGCCGGTGATACATAATTAAAATAACAAAGAAGAGTCCCGTTCTATACAAGTGTAATTATGTTCGCGTGGTACCACCGTAATTGAAACACAGAAGATGTTTCAGTCTGTATTAAAAGAGAATTTCTTTCAGTGGGTTTCCTGAAGCTCATTAGATATTCCCTGGCCTATTCTCCTAAGTAATTAGATTTTAACAGGATTTTCAACGGATCAGAGCAATCTCTGTGGGTGCCAATAGGAGACTCTCCCTCTGGCCTTACCAGCAGGGCAGCATGGATAACATCCAGGCTGGGAGTTAATAGGACAATTACTGGCCTCTTTTAAATGAGTTACATTAATGCACTTAAGCTAAATGGCTCCGCATATGATTAAATATTAACATCTGCAAAATATGAAATCATGGTATGCAATCAAGTTTTGTTGTTTTAATTTCCCAAATGCCGGATTTCGGTGCTGTATGTAAATGCGCGTCGGGTAGCGTACGTTGAACTTTCAAAACACAGATCGGCGCTGTTGGCGAATGGTTCTTCTGGAGCTACTCAGTTAAATGTCTTAAAACAGCACAAGGCAAGAGGAAATCATTGAAAATTATATATTTAAAAAAAAGGGGGGGGAAGGATGGAGGAAAAATCTTCTTTTTGAATGCCTCAGAGTGAGCCAGCTGGGGGTTTAGTGGCGATCTTGCCAGTGATGGGTTACCAGCTGGACTTGATGATCTTAAAGGTCTTTTCCAACCTAAACAGTTCTATAATTTTATGATTCTATAATTCTATGATTCTTTGATATATGCAGAGAGAGGGGTGGTTTATTTAGTAAGAAATTTTGTCACCACACATTCAGAGGATTGAGTGGTCAGACTAGGGCATACCTTTCATTTCCAAAATAGAAAACTGGAACTTGATGGAGCCTGTTAGAAAGTTCATTTCTGTTGAGGAAAGTGCGCAAGTACTAACTTAACTTGCGTTGACATCCACGGCTGGGGGAGAGGAAGGTGTGAGCTCCGTGACCATACATCTAAGATTTGTCCCACATTCCATTTATTCGTTGTTCTGCATATCTCCTCTGCTCACCAGACCTTGTGCCCTGTCTGTGCTAACCCTGACCTCTACTTACACACCTGCTGCCTCAATAAGTCCTCTCTGCAAGTTGACTCATTTACCCTGACGTGCTCCAATCCTTTGCAACACGCTCACAAAATCATCTGACGAGATAAGTAACTAGGGCTTTTGGATGTGGGCTGGAAACACATCCACTGGGCAACAAGACATGCTGTGTACTGATCGTTCTCCACTATTCCCCCAAATTCTTGCTGTGTGGCAGGATTTCTTTTTTGTTGCTAAGAGTTTCTCCTGTCAAACCTTCTAAACATTCCTTGGGTTTCAAGAGCAGCAGGGACTGTGCAGCCCAGAGGCACTTCTACAGCTCCATCTTAGGCTCCAAGAGTTAAAAATGTCAGCAATATGGAGCATGTTCTTTCCAAAGTAGTCTACAAAGATGAAATAATTATTCACTGCGAGTCTGCTGCATGGCAGAGAAATATCACCACCGTCTTTCAGCCGGGAAACTAGAGCAGAGGTGAAGACCCAAATCTTTCCAAAGCCCTATGAAATCAAATGCAAGGATCTGGTCTGAAGAGGTTTGTCCCAGAAGTTAGTAGGGAGCTGGGATAAACATTAAATCCTCGCTTATAGCTGTGATTTCAGACCAGCAGAAACTGTCTTGGGCTTGACTAAGTCCACGGAGTCTACAGGAGGACTAACAGCCCAGCCTCGAACTCTCTTATTTCCTTCCACGACGTGAATTTACCCTTTGCCATAACCACCAAGCACTGTGTGATGGAACTTAATTTGGGGTACTGCGCAGTAATGTCTCCAGGTGACAGAAACAGCTACTCCTGCTGGGCAGCGAGGGCTGACAACAGCACGTTCTATCAGTTGCCTCAGTTGCAATAAATGGAAAACTAAGTCTCTTTTAGAAAAAATAAAAATAAAATAGAATTACCATCCTCCTTCTTTGCCCAAATTCCCCAGATTTTCAGACCAGTTGCAGCCATGCTCTGAACACGTGCCCCAGCCACGATGCGTGTGTCCAAGAGAGGCAAGTGACCCCGTCTGCCTCGGGTGAGAGCGCTGAGCTGTCACCATCTGCTCTCTGGAAATCCTGCCACGAGAGCTGGCCATGCCATAGCAGCCTCCTCGCAAATCTGATGGGGAGACACAAATGTTCCCGTGGTGCCCGAGCTAATCATGGCAGCCCTTGGAACCAAGACGGAAAATATTAGTGTAACAGCATGACGGGAATGGAAAACAAAAGAGGGAAAGCGAGGCAAAACAGAGACACAAAATGGGAATAGGAAACTCGGTAAACACGGAGATATTTTAGCCAGCGATGTTATTATTAGCAACATGCAGACTTGTGATCGTCCAGGAGTTAACCCAGGCGGGCTCCCATGAAAAGCGTTATTATGAACATGAGAAGTGGGGCAGCTCAGTGCCTACAGTTAAGCTTGCCTGACACTTCTCGTCGTATAAATCTGCTCTCTGTTGCCCGTATCTTTGCCAGCCTTTACCCATTTTGAGACGAAATGTCCCATGATGACTGTCTGCCTCGAGCTGGATTGTCTTCCTACACTTCAGAAGAAAAAAAAAAGAGAAAGAGGATTCACATCTTCCTTAAGATGAGGACAAGGCAAAATATTTTCTTTTGCCCACATTAAAAGGAATCTCATGACCATCTCACTGAGGGGTTCTCACTTCAGTATCGTTTGTACTTATAATTTGGCTGCGAGGCTTCCATTGCTTTTGGGAATGAACTCTTGGCTCTTCCCACAAAGACTGTCTGGATTTGGTCAAGCTAAAAAAAAACTTTCTAAAGATCTCTGGTGAGCTCAGTGCTCCTCCAAGACTCAGAACGCTGCAGGGCCTTGCTCTGCAGAGTCCATATCAAATAAGCGTGGTGGGTGGGATGAGCTCTAAGCAGGAGAAAGTGCTGGTTTACACTGCCGTTGACGATGAAAGGCTTTGAACAGGGAGAGTCTGTAAGAGTTTTGCTATGAGAACATCACCCTGCAGCTCCCCGTTTGCACCTTGCATGAGTATATTGAACTTAGCTGCACCACATCCCACCTTTTAGGCTTGTCCCTAACAGTGCAGTTTGAAAGATCTCCTGCCGAGCTCGGTGGCTGCCAGCGCTGAGCAAAACTCGCCTCAGGATATTTGGTTGTTGAAGGGTTGAGCCTCAGACCTTGGAGGACATTTGCTGCATCACACGTGGCGATACCTGTGTGGCATCCACCGCAGGGCTCAGAACTGCGCCACATCTGGACTCGGCAGACAAAGGAGAAGGGTCCTTGCACCTTAGGGGGGACCCCTCTGCCCCCCAAAGCTGTTGAACACATCTGGGGGCGCATTACACCTTCACAAGAAAGGTCTCTGTGTTTCCCCGCGTGGCTTTTACAGAACCATAAGGGTGCTTTTATGAGATTCACCCCTTGCAATAGGAAGGTTTTTATTAGAAACACGCCTTGCTCTCTGTCATTTATGATAAATAATGTTTATTGATGTTCACTTCCTTCGGTGAAATAAAGTGTCAAACAGCACGTCGGTATTTGCCAATTTTCTCTTCACATTTCATGTTACGTGCTTTTTATGTTACATGCCTGATTAAAAATTTAAACATTGTCACCGTCAGTGCTAAAATACGTTGCCAGAGCATCTCTAATTATGCTTCCTTGTCTGCTCTGAGCGGGGACTGACATTTCTGGGTCAAGATCTGGTTGTTGATATGCAGCACAGGAAGTATCCAATAGCCACTTGCTGAAAAATAGCTCCTTCTCTCGCGCGCAATTACGGTACACAATGCAGAGCAGGTACCCGGGGGAGACTGCTCATGCCACGGTAATTCCTGGCTCAAGAGGCCTTTATCCACTTTCTACACATCATTTGGGTTTGCGGTTGATTAACCCAAAATAAAAACAGAGCCGACAAAGCACTGGAGAACCAACCCTCTTGTGGAGCTGGGCAGGGGTCCCATCCTGCTCCCAGCACCGCCCTCGCTCAAGCAGCAGCCTCAGCTTTGGCCTTTCAGGAAGGCGACAACCTGGGCTTCACCTCAGGCCCAAACTTCGCTCATCCTCCTGGATGCGCTGGCTCTGCACTCAAGCTCCCCTCAGCAGGAGGTGCCAGGGGGTACCCATTTTAAATGGGCCTTGGGAAATGTTATCCCCTTGCGGAGGAGGCCTTGCTGTTTGCGCACCATCAGGGACAAGCGTGGTTCCTTCAGCAGATCTTTCCATTTAGTTTGTCAAGAGGAAGTGAAAATACGAAGCCAGCTTCAAATTCTTCTTCCTCTAAAGGCACATCCAAACCGACAGACCCGCTTCCGCTTGCTTAGCAAACATTTAGGAGCAGGTTTTTCAGCAAGAGGTTCTTAAGCACGCCGCGTATGTTTGATTTTAAGTTTCTGAACAGTTTGGGTTTCAATTACAGTTTCTGCCACACGCAGGACCCCAGGCTGGTCTGCAAAACTTCACCTGAGGATGCTAAGCTGTGGAGCGGGGCATCTAACAACACAACTGACCTCCAGGAGGAGCCTTTGTACGTATAAAAATGCCAAGGGTGATATAGGCTGTTGGAAATATGGCCATTAAAAAAAGCTGACGATATTTGCTACGTTTGTTTGCAACGGTAGCACACAAGATATAGTTAAAACCGGTCAGGTTTCACAAAGGAATCAATATTCAGAAAATTCAGCTGTTCTCCTTGGGAGCTGATGGTTGGTGAACACTTCTGAAATCCAGCCGTGATTTATTGTGAATGGTCAAATTAGTGAAAAGGTGGCGTTATATATGGCTCAATGTTTCATCAGTGCCTTAAAGAGTGTCCTTATTTGACCCATTAAATGCACATTGTATGAAGACTGATACGTTCCAAGATATTGTAAAAATCCTTCCCTGTTGTGGCCAGAGTTTTCTTGCATTATTTGCTCTTGGAAATTATTACCGTTTTCCCTCTGGAAAGAAGAGACGAGAATAAGAAAAATCTGAAAGGAGGCTCCAAATTTAAAAGCAGCCATTGAAATTCCAGAGGTTTTAGTCATCTTCCCATCATTTCCTGAAAACATTAGGATTATTTTATACCTCATTTTACAGAAAACATCCTTAATTTGTGACCACCAGCTATATGACTTCGGCCAGCACAGAGGCATTAAAGGAAATAATTTATATGGCTAAAGGGAATTTACAGGATCAGCTACAAACATTTGATTTAGCTTTGCTGAACCTGGTTTTAAACGCAAAAAATAACAATACTAGCAAAACTGAGACACATCGATGGCTTCCAGTATCAAAAATATGTGCTTAGCCTTTTCCCTTTAAACATGTTGCAAATGTAACATATCATATGTAATATTTCTAGTGTACTTGCCAAAGTACCTGTTGGATTTCTGGGCTCCGATGGTGCATCCATCTCTCACGGAAGAAAATCCACCCTGTCAACATGCTGCTGTTATTGGGTGGTTGTACAGTTCGTTTAAATTTTGAACCCAGCTTCACACATTGTCCAGCAAAGTGATCTAGTTAGCTAAAGAAATGTGCTCCTGCCACTTCCAGTTAGTATTCAATTTGCAGGGGTTTGCTGGAATCAGGGTTTGGTCTTTTGTTAGTGGTCTCCTGTTTAATTAATACCAGGTATTAAACCATGCTCTGGACACTGATAAATCTGAAAGTAAGGCTCAAATACAGGGTTGGGACTGTAGGAAGCTCTCAAGAGCAACCACTTGGGTAGTTGCATCTGCTTCACAGTTGGTGGTGTGGTTTACCAAAAGGGCAAGGTGGGTTTGCCATCTCACAGCCAAGCTGCAAAAGGGGCGGCAGAGTAGGGACTCGCTAGCGAGAAATGGCTGTGCAGGAGGGCGCATTTCAGAGCGTCTGCAGAAGGTGAGGGTGGATCTCCAGAAAAGTCACAGATTGTCTCTACGCTGACCTGAGTATGGTC
>WEIS01091114.1:0-10178 GCA_013389965.1 Todus mexicanus
GACAGCAAAACCTGTCAGTCTCTACTGTTCTGAAGAGCAAGAACATGCAGGGGAAAGAGCCAGGAAAGCAGAACATGCACTTTTAAATTATTTTTAATTTGGGTACTAAGCAATACCTAGTATGTTGTTTTAGTTTAAGGGCAATTGCAAATGAAGTCTTGGAATGCTTCAACATCGCTCTCTTGCAACAGTTTTTTACTCGGTGTCATGAGCCCCAGCCCGGTGCCCACCCCAGTGTGCTCCTGTCGCCGCGGGACGGCAGCGGCAGCAGCCCAGGGTCCCTTGTGAACTGATGTTCAGGCCCTGCTGGAAGGGACGAGACCTTGGCACTTAGAGGAGTTACACATCCCTGGGATATACTGACCACCGGAGATAGTGAAAAAATAAGATGCAACCACTTGCACATGCGGAATATGAACAGAGCTTCCCTTTAAAGAAGCTTCAGGAGAAACCCCGTTGTTACAGATAGGTGTTTCTGTTAAAAAAATCCCTTTTTGTCTAAAGTTTGGCCATTAGTGTGATTAAAGGGCCTTCTTAAGCCAGAAACTATTGTTGAAGTACATCATCATTTTGCCAAAGAAAATCTTCAGTTGTGATCCAATCCGTAACCCAGGCTTTCTTCTGTACCTGTGCCTGTGCTATAAGAAAGCACTTCTCTTTTGGGATTGCAATTCAAGTGCCTACAGAAGCCTCCTATGCATCTCTCAAGTGACAACTTTAAAATTGTCTTTTTGTGAGAGTTTTGTCAGGAGGGCCGCACAATAACGTTTCTGACAGCTTTATGGCTCTACGGTTAACTTTGGATGTACATAGAAAAATGGCCTTGTTGTGATAAGAGTAACCTAGTAGTAAAAGTTACTAAACTTCAGTGTACAAAAAGCAGAGACTCTCCTGCTACTCTTGTGTTACTCCAGAAGAGAAGGAGTAAACAGAAAGCTGAAGAAAAGCTCCTGATTCAGAGCTCAGATCATTATTTGGTGCTGAGTAATGTCCAGTAATCTAACCTGTGTCCCTGCAGAAAGAAATTCCAAACTCAGTAGTTTTAAACTATAAATAATACTGATGTCTGGAGAAATGTGAGATATGGTGTCAAGGACTTGGGCTTCCTCTGGAGTAAAAATGTTAATTTAAGAAAAAGGAGCAATGAAGAACCTTTAAGAATAAAAGGCATTGCTTCAGCAAGGAGAGGGAAATTTCTGTCATGAAATGCATAATCATTTCAGCACCTCAGATTACTTCCTTCAGAGATGAAAACTTAAATATCGTGGACAAAACATAAAAGCCAGAAGTGCTCTGTTACACACCAGAGTACCTCCAGTGACTAGAAAAGGGCGCTTTTCATCCATGCTTGCTTCAGGTTGCTCCAGGACTTGTCGCCAAACCAACCTGTCACTAGGTCTCCTGGTGTTGCCCGGTTACATATTCCCAAACCAGGAAGAACGTTTTGGAGAAGCTGCATCCAAAGATGATGAGAGGGTCCCTTGACACTGAGACAGCTTTTAAAAGGTGCAGATGGGCAAAACATTTATTATTCAATAGAAGGAGTAACTGACATGCTTAAAATTAGTGTCTGCTGTAATCCACCTGTAAAGCACACTCTTGGACATGAGCTGGAGAAGCAGAAGCGAAGGCTCAAGAGATCCCTGCAAGAGGGAGGAGGTGAGAGAGCTCTTAAACTACCCCAGAGGACCACATGTGAGGGAGGGAGTTGCTGAGAAAGAAGAAAAAAAAGAGAGGTGAGAAAAAAAGGAAGGGTGGCAAGGATTAAAAGAGGGAAAGATTTATACAGAAATTACACAAAGGGCTAGAGACAAGTAAAAGCACATTTCTATGAAAAGGAGGGAGAGACTTGTGAGTTGGGCTCCAACTAGAAAAAACATCTCCTGAGTGTTTGAAGAGCCTTTGATGTCAAAGGAAATATTTTCACGCTTAAAAGTTTAGCATGTGTTTGTGTGCTTCCCTGCGCCTGGGCCTAAATGAGAGTTAGCCCAGGCCTGAAGCAAATGAAAGAAAAAAAGAAATCATCACACATACTTTCCTTTTTACCAAAGAGACCATGGGAAATACTACATTAAATATTAAGTAATGAAATATGCAGATTATTAAGTTTGGAAATAGGAAAAAAAAAGATGAAACACTCAGAAGCCTGAGATAAAACACACAGAAAGGAACGGGAAGAGATACAGAAGATGTAACAGGGTTTCGTTTACTTTCAAGAAATGTGGATGTTATTAATTTCCCTGTCTCAGCTGCCAAAACATCTAGCTTCAGATTGTAAGTGTGAAGCAATTATTTGTTAACTAATTAAGGTGATTAACACAGTTCTTAGGCAGAGTTGCTGTTTCACACACAGGGATGGAGCTGCGCATTTTGCCACGCACCCCTTGGTGAGTGTGTTTGCGGAGATACTGATAAGCAACTCCTATGTCAGGCTGTGGAAGCAACTTCACTTCCACGCTGGATGAAACAAATCCTTCTTGATGCATTAACTTTGAGAAGTACCTGGAGACAAAAAGAGATTCAAACAGGCAAAGAACTGTTGCAGGAGAGTGATGTTGAAACATTCCAATACTTTATTTGCAGTTGTCTTTAAATTATAACAACGTGCTCAGTATTGCTTAGTATCTGAATTAAAAATAATTTAAAGGTGCTTGTTCTGGTTTCCTGGTTCTTTCGCCTGGATGTTCTTGCTCCTCAGAACAGGAGAGACTGACAGGTTTTGCTGTCTGTGGCTGTATCTATGTTGGGTTTGAAGGCATTTTCTGGGGAAAGTGTGTAGATATTACACCTTCAGCTTTGCCTTCGCACATTTGCAGGCTGCTCTTGAGAGTGGCTAATTCATTTCCAGTCTTTTACCAAATGGGATTCAATTATGTAGAAATTATTCTCAATTCTTGCTTGCGTGTTTCCTCTGCTTGTAAGGTTCTGCAGCACAATAACTATTCAGTTTGCACAGCTAGGGAACATTTGCCTACTAAATAACAAGTGGCTCTTATTTGTATGATTCTTTCGAAACCTGTAAAGCTTTATAAGAATGGTAAGCATTAGTATTTTTTAGAATGAATCTATGTCATTAAAGTTGCAGTGGAATGCACAGCAGTCCATTTTTACTGTTGCATTTTCTCTATATGTTTTAATGATCATTCAGTTATGCCTACTTGCTTGCTTTATTTACATTTAGATTCAAAAAATGAATGCATTCTTGGACTTCTGAGGTGAATTATATTAATACTAAGCAGAGAGAAGGAGGGAGACTTGTCAGCTCTGTCTTTTCTTCCTTTTGTTGAGCTTAAACAATTTGGGATAGCTAGCAAAAATACCAAACTGGTTTCAAACCATGGCAATACTTGTGCAAAATGGACAAGTTTGATGATGGGATCCTCTATCTGCTTCTTTGACTAGAGATGAGATTTTTGTTCAGGCTAGATCGATCTATCTATCTATCTATCTATCTATCTATCTAATCAATGGGATCTTATCAATGTTTATGGGATCTTTTCAATGTTTATAAATATCTAAAGGGCAGATGTCAAGAGGGTGGGGCCGGGCTCTTTTCAGAGGTGCCCAGTGACAGGACGAGGGGCAACAAGCACAAACTGGAACGCAGGAAATTCCACCTAAACATAAGGAGAAACTTCTTTGCTGTGAAGATGATGGAGCACTGAAACAGGCTGCCCAGAGAGGTTGTGGAGTCTCCTTCTTTGGAGACTTTAAAAACCTGCCTGAACGTGTTCCTGTGCAACCTGCTTTAGGTGAACTGGCTTTGGCAGGGACATTGGGCTCGACTCAATTTTAACACTGAAAATAATATCTTTAAAGGTTGGACTAGATGATCATTGAGGTCCCTTCCAACCTGGTATTCTGTGATTCTATGGTATTGTAGTTTTGTTTCAATAAACTTGTGAATTAAAGTGGCACTTCCTCTGGGAGTACCTGGTGTCCATTGCCAGTCTCCGTACACGAGCCTATCAAACCACTGCAGTTTTTCAACAAGTGTTATCACATTCCTTGTAGTTGTTTTTTTTTAAAGATGCAGGTGGAGGCAAGCCAGATGTTACCTGTTGGGCAGCTCTCACTATTCATCCAGCCCTCCTGGCAAGGCACTGCCCTTCTAGTGCCATAATGCAACATTCCTTTTGCATGGCTTTACAAGATGGATCTTGGACTTTCCTAAAATTAAAACTTCAGCTTTTGCTATAACTATTTATATATATATATATTTAGAGAGATGAAAAATACCTTCAAACATTTATGAAACTACCTTCTTCGTGGTAGATTTGGTATAAATGATGCAAGGAGCTTTTAATCTCTGTAGAAATGAGCTTGATGACATCAATGTCTGAAGAGGAATATTATTTGAACCCTGAGGAACTTTTTCAGTTCATGACTGTAGTGACACCCATTAGTTCCTTGACCTCTCCACGAGTCAGTTACAGTTCCATAAGATGATAAAAATACCTATTATGTCTTTTCTTTGTAGATCATAAATTTGATTAAATTGCCTTCACTTCGCCACACATTTTTTTCTTAAAAATTGTAAGTAAAATACTTCTGCTAGTGATGAGTTCATTTACCCCATTTATCCAAATCCTTTTTCCAGTTCATTGATTTCTTCCCACTAATTCACATATAAAATTAACAATTTTTTTGAAGATATCTGACAAAGTTTCTGTATTAGGTTTGCATGGCAAGGTTTTGGTAGCGGAGGGGGCTGCAGGGGTGGTTTCTGTGAGAAGCTGCTAGAAGCTTCCCCTATGTCCTATAGAGCCAACACCATCCAGCTCCAAGATGGATCCACCACTGGCCAAGGCTGAGCCCATCAGCAACACTGGTAGTGCCCCTAGGATAATGTATTTAAGAAGGAGGGGAAAAACTGCAGCTGGAGAGCAGAGTGAAAGTGTGTGAGAGAAACAACTCTGTAGAAACCAAGAGAAGAAAGAGAGAGAGGAGATGCTCCAGGCATAGAAGCAGAGATTTTCCTGCAGCTCATTGTGAAGACCATGGTGAGGCAGGCTGTCCCCCTGCAGCCCATGGAGGCTAATGGTGGAGCAGATACCCACCTGCAAGCCCATGGAGGACCCCACAGCAGAGCAGGTGGGTACCCAAAGGAGGCTGCGACTCTGTGGGAAGTCTGCGCTGGAGCAGGCTCCTGGCAGGATCTGTGGACCTACGGAGAGAGAAGCCCATACTTGAGCAGGTTTGCTGACAGGACTTGTGACCCCCGTGGGGGACTCACACTGAAGCAGCCTGTTCCTAAAGGACTACACCCTGCAGATGGGACCCACATTGGATCAGTTTGTGGAGAACTGTAGCCTGTGAGAAGGACTCATGTTGGAGAAGTTCATGGACGACTGTTTCCCATGGGAGAGATCCTACACTGGAGCAGGAGAGGAGTGTGAGGAGTCCTTCCCCCGAGGAGGAAGGAGCTGCAGAGACAACGTGTGATGAACTGAGCACAACCCCCATATCCTGCCACACTGTACTGCAGGCAGGAGGAGGTAGAGATATCATGAGTAAGGTTAAACTTGGGAAGAAAGGAGGGGTGCAGGAAAGGTGTTTTTAAGATTTGGTTTTATTTCTCATTATCCTACTCTGACTTGATTGGCAATAAATTAATTTCCCCAAGTTGAGTCTGTTTTGCCTATGACAGTAACTGGTGAGTGATCTCTCCCTGTTCTTATCTCAACCCATAAGCCTTTCATTATATTTTCTGTCCCCTATCCAGCTGATGAGAGGTGTGTTAGAGCAGCTTTTGTAGGCACCTGGCATCCAGGTAGGGTCAGCCCACCACAGTCTCTTCTTGTGTACTTCACAGAGGTGAGGCTGTGGATACACCACAGCAGTAGGGAACACATGCCCCAGCTGGCAAAGCTGCATGAGTGCAGTAAGCCCACCTTGCTAGCAGAGGACCAGATACAGCATCATCCTTACCCTTCCATTATGATTTTCTTGTCACATCTGTGAGAAGAGAAACTATTTTGTCACTGTCCTAACACTAATGAAATGCTAGTCCAGTTGTTTTAGAGAAATACGTCTCAGGGAATAAGAAGAGATTGCTATGGTTGGTCTATACATTTCTAATTGCGAGTTTTTTAAGAGTTCCAAATTAGCTGTTTAGTCTTCGTGTGTTGCAATTGTTTTTAAAGGCACAGTTGCCAGTAAACTTAACTTACACTTGACATCTGAATTTCTTAGGTTTGTGTGCCCTCACAGAGGCTGCCTTATGTTCAGCTGGGGATGGTTAGTATTTCCAGTTATAGCCTGGGTTATTCTATTACTCAACTTACGGCAGCCAGACAAGAAAACCGATTTGTCTGGAGCCCTGATGTTTTTGGGTTTTTTTTCTGGAGGTCCATTTTGCACATATCTGCCCAGTACTGTGTAGGCACAGCAGTTGTGTTTGTGCCTCCAGGGCAGTGGAGGTGCCTGGGCACCAGGTTCTCACTTCTGCAAGGAAAAACTCCAGGCTTCCCCCTGCAGCAGGGCCTGAACCACCGTGTTATCAACGTTTCCCTCAAACATTAACCAGCACACCCAGCCAGGAGAAACTGCTACTGCACCATCACTTAATCGATATATGAGCAAGTTAACAAGGTATCTGCAGCTAAAACATGAAAAAACACTGTGCACTGTAAAATTCTTCATTTCTGTATCCCTCTCTTGATGTAATTATTAATTTTTTTTAAAGGAGAATTAAGTTTTGTTTTCTTGGATGCAGTTCAGTAATAACTTTGACTTTTATTTGTAAAACTTTGGAAGAATGAGGATTGATTACTGTATGTAAGAGAGAACATGTGTTCTTTCAATCAGCATTGACTTCTTCGAATCGAAGAGGGAAAACAGCAACCAACAATGCTGCCAAAATAAATGTTTAATGGAGCACAAGGTTGTAATTTTCTCTGTAATGAGGCGCACCATCTCTAGGAATAAAGCGGGCACCATCTCTGCAGACAGGCATGTACTTAGAAACATAAAGACACAATAAGCAGCAAAGTCTTCACCGTTTAAAGCTACAGACAATACAGGCAGGGAATAACTCAATAGACTTTATTAATATTCAAAGAAGCAGCTGTCAACACTTCATCCCAGGACAAGCTGAAGCTCCTTACGTAGGAGCTTACATATAACTACTGTACTAGTTGGGTTCTTTGGCAGTAGATTGGAAAACATGCAATACTAATGAACCCTCCCTGCTTCTCCTGGCCTACCGTTTAATCCTTCCTAAAGTGAAAAACATTTATTCCATATGCAATACCGCACTCCCAGGAGGCTGCAGGTTCAAAAGAGATGTTTCAATTTTGTTTCTTAGCAACATACATCCAGTAACAGTGAAAGACTATACAAACTGTAATATGTTTGTGTTGTTTTAATCTATAATGCAGCACTTTGCCAGTGCTAAGGAAGTACGCGGCTACAGGATCTTTACAATATCTAATTAGACATGCACATTTTTTGTTCTCCCATGCTGGATTACCTGCTGCAGAATATATTTCTGAAGATGCGATAGTGTATTCATGAATAATAAATTAAGAGGTAAGTTCTGCTCTAATAAGAGCACTCTTGCCAGGATTGTAGCCTGATCTGATACACAGGAAGAGATCTTTTCATGTTTCATTCATAGGCAGCATTTGGGCACTTTGTGAGGACTTGATTTCTAGAATGAGCATTGTCCAGTCTCCAATCTTTGGGATTTGCACAGCACTCATTTCTTGGAAGGACAGTAGGCATGGCATATTTTCTTCTCCCCCTCTCCAATGACTGACTTGGTATGACCAAAACCAGTTTTGTGGTTTCTCGAGGAAGAGGAGGAGGCAGCCAATTCTCCAAAGGCACATAAAGGCACATATGGAAATTCATCCTACAGAGGAACTTTCAAAATTTTACTCAGCGAAGCTATAGCTCTTTCTCTCTGTCCTTTGGCATAATTGCTTCCCCAGAGCCTGCAAAGAGGAATAGGAAGCGTGGTATTTAGCTTCTTCCTATGCCTTTTATCCTTCTTCTATACATATTTATCTTTAAAATTCAGAAATTACTCATCTCTAGAAAAACTGTAGCACTTGTGTTCTCTAAGTGCCTGGTAATAACAGTTCCAGTACATGAACGCTGCGTTTTCAACAGACAAATACTGGAAAAGTGAAAATGACAAAATTCACTCTATAAAGAAGTGCTGTCTTGTTATTTAATGCAGTATGCAAGATAAGAGAAAATAGCAGAAACGGTGTCTTGTCTTCCATCAGCTTGGAAATACCTGATTCAAGAAATACTGCAATGTTTCCAGTTCACACTATGATTTACCTTCCTGGGGAGCCTTGTCCCTTGATCCTCTCAATGCTGATCTTATACATCATGTTCCCTACATTAGGCCCTTCTGCAGACCAAGTCATCTTTCCTAAGAGTGTGAGCTGGAAAAAAAAAAATCAGTCTGAAATATTCAGAGAAAACTGGTTTTAGGTTAGGCACATAAGTATCTAGCACCATAGGCATGAATTATTTAACATTGAAGGAATATAAGGCGAACAATACCACACAGAAACACTAGGTGGAACTAGGAGGAGAGGAAAGAAGGAAAGGGAGGAAGGGAGGAAGGGAGGAAGGGAGGAAGGGAGGAAGGGAGGGAAGGAGGAAGGAAAGAAAGAGAAGGAGAGAAGGAGAGAGAGAAAGAGAGAAAGAAAGGAATCCTATTTATAGTTTGCCAAATATTCTGAAGAAATATTTTTCCTAAATGCAGTTTTGGTAGAAAATGGCTTATTTATTTATATTTCACTAATTATCAGCTTCTCTAGATGCACACAAAATTTAACAAGCTGACTGGCTCTTTAAAGCAAAGTAGCAAACAATCTACTCAGAAATAATGAATATGTGAACTCACCCTAATATGATAACCGAGTTGGACACCTTCCATTGCATGCAAAATTTGGTGGCAAGACATAAACTGTTCCCATACTGTGCTTTAATTACCTGGGGTTTTTTTAGAAGAGCTTAATACTTAGCTCTTGCTGAGGTCAACTGGAAGTTGTGGTTGCTGCCTGCCTTTGTAAATGAGGTTATAAAAGTCAACAAGCTCTGTCAAAATAGCAGAGAAAATTAATTACATGGTGAAAGGGCAGAGTTTCTCTCATGGAAATAGTTAATTCAGCTGACTTGAACCATCTCAATAACATGAAAGAAGGTTTT
Organism: Todus mexicanus; assembly: GCA_013389965.1. NCBI lineage: Eukaryota > Metazoa > Chordata > Aves > Coraciiformes > Todidae > Todus > Todus mexicanus. Next base: position 9,175 of record WEIS01091114.1, read on the forward strand.
TCCCCTGCTAGAGACCAACACAATGCAAGCCCCTGTGGATCAATAGCTATCCCCGAATTTGCTCTTAAACCCTGTGAATGGGAAATAACCCTCAGCTGTAGTGAAATGCTGCCTACACATTTTGCAGAAGACAAGGAGCCAAAGGTAATCCTGAAGTGAAGTTTTGAAGCAGCCTCTGCTTCGCTCCTCATGGAGAGCTGTCAGAGGAGGAGATGCTTTGCCATGACAGCTCCCAATAATCTCTGTCCTCAGTAAGTAGGATGTATGCACATCCATCTCTGTATAGAGAAATTATATTAGGAAGGATTTCAGATTTTGTATCTTTAGCTTTTGCTTCTACAGGAAACACAATTGCAAGATCCTGAGATTTGTAGGATTCAGAGAAACGGATGATAAAATCTTCTACTGCTCTTCATGTGCCCTGTGCCTATTTTTATAACTTTACATTTGTTTTCATATCCATTTAGACATCACTGTCAAGCTTCACATGACTCCCCAAGCTGAAATATTATAATTTTTTTAACCATTAAACAATTCAGAATATATTTGAAGGGGAGTTTTTTCCTATGTCAGTGCATGATGCTCACAAAGGCACTAATAGCAAAACCTTAAAAAATCTGTTTCTGTTTAATCGTAAATGTTTACTGGAGAAATTATGTAAAAAATGCATTACCTATAATACAGCAATTAATCAAGTATTCAGTGCCCAGAACTCAAGATGATTTTCTTACATGTGATGTTTACATAGAGGCATTCAAGTTTTCTGGGTAGAGAATAGTGATCATTTGTACTGGATTTTCTGTATGAGTACCCCTTCACAAATCAGCATTCACTCTTCATAAGCATCTCTGGGATTTACCTTCCTCATGAGCATTACAATCAGAGCACTTGTTTGCTAGATCACTTACAGAAAGAAAACACAAAAAGGTCTTGAACATAATCAAAGAACATTCTCTTTCATTTGCAGAAATGCTCGCTATGTACTCAGCTTTCTAGTTACAAAA
>WEIS01091114.1:10224-27578 GCA_013389965.1 Todus mexicanus
TAATGAAAATGTTTCTTTCTACTATGTTAATTTTCCCCTTTTTATTTCCCATCTGAGAAGCCAAATTATAATAGCTTATAACTGGAAGGCCAATTCATACTGTCTTACCCCTTCTGTAATAATTCATCCCTGTGCAAAAAAATGTTCATGTGGCCCAGCAGAGCAGCATTTATACCTCATTTGCAGAGCATAAATTACATAGTCCAGGGTATTGCACATTAGGTTTTTCATCCTATAATTTAAAATGGAACATAATCAATAAAATTACAGAATCTACAACATCACTTTTCCAGACCATACTTGCATGTTGTTGGTACTACTGTGTGTTGTAAAAATCTGCGCACAGAGGAAATGCTGGTGCAAGAAGACAATAAATTTGAGATAAAGTCTTCTTTTCCACAGCAAAATCATATCATAAACTGTTTTCTAAAAAAAAGTATGCCTGGGAACTCACCTCTGCTGGGTTAATGCAGAAGATGATAGAGGTGTTTGTAACCAAACACTGGCTTCCAATAGATATGCAAGTAATAGCGTTTAATAAATATTACTAGAAAATTACACGCTTTGGTCAGAAGTCAGGTTGCTATTCAGGAGCGACACCATCACATGCTTTTTTAGGAAGCTGTACAATAAAGCAGTGGGAAGGCAATGCAATGTGACCTCTGTGACAGTGGGGCTGAGACTGATTTAATCACTTCATGTTGCCTGTTTATGCAAATGGCTCATCCAAGCCCTGCAATGTTAACAGTGTGTGCCAAACTGCTATAAATATTTCTGACAAAATGAGCTGGGAAAAGAGATAAAGCTTTACTGCTTCCTGCTTTTACTTTGACTTTAATATGCTAACAAATGTTAATAATATGCTAAAATGTAGAGCATGGAATAGAAAGGTGTCCCCTCAGCTCTCTAACAGACAGGAGAAGGAGAGTTTCCCATCAAAGACTGTGACTCTTCAAGACACACCACCCAGATACAGATATACATTAAGATGCTGATGATCTCCAGGCACATGAGGGAAGTTACAAAGGAGTAACCATATCCTTCACCACTGCAGAGTCTGGAGGTTGTAGGCAGTGGCTAAAACAGATCTCAGGAGCTACTGGCACAAACCTTTAGAAGCATGGGTGAAAAGGAGACATTTCAAGCACGCAGCTACTCCAGCCTTGTTTATGCTCACACAGAAATCAGTACATATCTTTGAAGTGTTGACCGCGCTCACCAACGAGGCACTTTTCCCAAAGCAGGCAACTGAATGTGAAGCCTCAGCTGCAGAAAAGAGTTGAACAATAGCGTGGGCTGGTGCTACCATCAATACCTCAGAAGTGTCTGAAATACAAACCTGTGCTGTCAGTTCCTGTCCCTTTGGGTGGACTGTGGCAAAGTAGCCTCCACCTACCATGGGAAAAGAGCTTAAAAGAGCAACTGAACTTCTTCCTGGCAAAGGAAGAATGAGGTCTAACACCTCCAGGGAGGGTTTTCTGTCACAAGGGGGACTCAGTTTGGGTCTTTCTGTCATCTATTTTCATTTCAGATGGCTGGCAGCTTTAAATCTGAAGGAAGCACTGGTCTCTGCTTCCACAGAAACATAGACTGGGGATGGGGGGGTGGAGGGGGTGTGTGGGCGTGTGTTTTAACTATCTCATGTGGCAAAAATGTAACAGAGAAAAGGTATTATGAGGAATCAGTTGCCAGGAGAAATTAGAGAGAACTAAAGCCAGCAGCAGTTCATTCTGCTTTGGCTAAATCAACAGCTTAAGGAACACTTTAACAGGCCTTTGGAGGCATACGCCTCCCAAAGACACTATGGACACCTGTACAACCGGTTCCCACAATAGTGAAAAAGAGGGGTATTTCACAACATGTGCTCACCAACTTGAATAAATGCCCCACTGTGGAGGAGGTGGTCCATGATTCTGTATGCGTGTGTATCCTTGTGAGCAGCTGGTACCCTGCCTGGTTCTGGCAGAAGCCTCTGCCTGATTCTTGGACAAACTTCCTCCACAACATACACACATTTATGCCCTGCTTATTTTATTTCTCCATTGCTTTCCTAAACAGACCCTTAACCCCTTCAAACTACCTGCATGCCTTCATCTACCAGTGTCCTCATCTAAGACTGCTCTCCAGACTAAAGCCCCAAGGGTGTGCTCCAAAAATAACTCATCATAGCTGTTCCGTGGTAGCATCACAGGCTGATCTGTGGAACCATCCGCAGTGGGATTTGGTACATACTGGCCCCTCCACCTCAGTGGTGCTACAGAGCCATGTGAAGAGATTGGTGTACCAGAGGTTGAGAGAAAAGCACATTTTCAATGCTAATTTCTATGTTTCCAAAATAGATATGGAAGAAGCACATAAAGATACTAACGCAATAGACCTTCTGAAAGAAAAGCATTGTATATTCATCCTGGTATTTCTTTTTGTGTCAGAACGAGCTGCATTTTACCTCAGAAAACAAGTAGGAGGCTTTTGCAAGCTTGTAAGTGCCGTCTGTCACTTGCTAAAAGAGATCAGTAAGGTTTTAGGGTAAACCACCCTGTATAAGAAAAGACTTTTTTAATTTAAAAAAAATAGCATAAAAAGAAACTACCATCACAGAGAGATGCTGAAGCAGCTTTATATTTGGCTCCTCCAAGCAAAATTTGCCAAGGTTTTTAAATGGCAGACAAAAGGAGTATCTGCATCTGAGAAGAGAAGAGCACAGCACAGCAGTTGTGGGATCTCTTTCCATAGCCCAAACAAAACAGGCAGAGGCATGGTTAGAGATAGCACTTCGTCAAAAGCAATTTCTCATTAGTAAGCCTCGCTACAAAGAGTGCGGTAAATGGGGACGTATGAGCTCAGATGCGCCATATCCCAGGAAAACACATGATGCAACCACTAGTGCCAAAACCAGCAGGTGACAAAGTTGTGTGATGGCTTAGATGTCTTATGTACACCTGGGTTACAGAGTCTGGTTGCTCTCAGGAAGGGGAAATGAGTGCATTTGTCAACACACCACAGGGCTATATACAGGCAGAGTTATATCCCTGCTAGCAGTCCCCAGACATTGGGGACTAAGTTCCCCAGGAGGCTAAAAGTTTCCTTTAAGAATGGGTTAGACAAACATCTGCCATGAATAACATAAATACAAGCCATCCTGCGGACTAGGTGACCTCCTAAGGCCTAGCAGGGTCTCTTTTTTTATGGTTTCTGTGCTAATACCCAACTAAATAATGAAGTGGTAGAATTTGGAAAGTTTATAATATCCACAGCTCTGTGGAGAGTACATGGGAAATAGATGAAGGTTTTACAAAGGATTATTTCATAGAGAAATACTAAGGAAACATGAGTAGGTTTGCATTATTAGAATAAAAAGGCAAACAGAAAGAAGAGGACCATGTTCTGCTGTTCCAATGCATTTAAGGCACATGTTTATTACATAAGTAAATGAAGGGGACGGTTTGCTCTAGATGAGAGGAGCTGGTTCATAGTCAGCTTGGAGAGTGACCCAACTGCAGAACAGGCAATTTGCAGCTACTGGATGGCAACCAAGAGTTTTACAAACACATCACCACAGACCTGCCTCTTAGGCCTAGATGCAAAGTCTGTGGGAGGAACTGGAAGGTGTAAAAACATCCTTGGATTGCCAGTCACCAGAAACTGGCTGGAAATTGTCCTTTCTCAGTTTCCCAAGCTGCAAGGCTAGTTTGCAAAGAGAGATTGAGCCTGCCAGGCTGGATATGTCCCAATCCAGTTGATGCCAGAGCAGCAGGGCTGCTCACAAGCTGGGTGGGGTGGGTGCCTCCTGAGCCATCTGGGCACCTCTGGGGATGCTCAGAACATGTCTGTTTACTGCTGGGGACATCCAGTATCTGTTTGGCACCTTCATAGCTGGAATTGTTTTGAGGAACATCTGTAAAGCACTGTGATTTCTACCTCTTGAAGAGATAGAAAAAATATATTTTTGTGAATTAGTGCATTTTTTCCAAAGCCATGTAACTACAGAAGATCTTAGAAAGTTTCTAGCTGCATTATGTTGTTGCTCAAGATTCATTAATATGTTTTGTCCTGTTGTGTAAAAATACAACTGTGTTTTGACAGGGAAATAAAGCTTTTATGGAAGGAAGAGAGAAATTAAGTAATTATAGTTGATGGAGACAGGACTTTCTTTTCCACATTCAAAAAGTGTGTGTGTGGGGGAAGGCATTTCATAACACCAGCAAATGCTACTTGCTTTAGGCACCATTTTGAGTCAGGGGAGTTAAATTCTAGAAGTCTCTTTTCTGGGCAAAATATCTTTCTGATAGCTCATATGGTGCTGGTGAAAATAGTAAGGCTCAAGACAGGCATTTTCCCTTGAGTAGCAACCCAGCAGCACTGAGTCAGAGTGACATTTTTTACAGACTCTCAGAGAAAATCCGTGGAAATGGATTTCCTCTGGAAATGGCAAAGCTCCAAGCTTGACAATGCCCAGAGCACTTGGGAGATGGACACAGCCTATGCCTGAGGATCAGTTTCCTTACAATGCCAGCAAAACAGTGTTTATGTCAGCAGTGTCTGATTTCTGAGCTGAGCACCCTGCACTGATGTTAGTTCTTGAGCTATGCCCCTGATTCCAAGAGTGCTTTCATCCACTTCTCTACAGATGGAAGTGGAGGAACACAGGGCTGGAGGGCAATTTGCTGGGTCACTGAGTCCAGTCCCTGTTGACTGCAACAGAGGATTCGATCAAAGGGCCATTTCCCATGTCCTCTACACACAAATATCCTGCCACAAGCTTAATACCTGTAGGAAAAAATCAGTTGTGATACTTTTAATGCAGTAGAGAAAAAAATAGAAGAAGTTGAGAACTTTTCTGATTCCCACAGTCACAGAATATCTGATAGTTGCCTCAAGGTAGATCATGGCCTGTATTGTGAATGAAGGACACACCTGCACCTCCCTGACAAACTGTCCAGCAAGTAATAAACTCAGAAAACATGGATTTGTAGAGCAAAACCATTGGTGCTGAGGACCAGTCATTGATAAGACACAATTTAGGGGGCATAACTCCTAGTGTCATCCTCAGGACTACATGAGGGCATGTTAGATGTGCAGCTTGGACATATCTGGTTTAATCTCCTTCGGGAAACCCCATTCCCACACGCTGTGGCTTTGCCATGACACAACCCATGAGGACCACGAGGAACACCACTTCAAAACTATAGTCCTGGTCTGGGTTTAAACCCTGATGTAGATGTGCCTCATAAGGACCCACCTGAGAGCATTACACCGTCAAGGGCAGCTGTCTCTGCCCTCTCTCCTACCCCTTCAGAGAAAAGTGTGTGTATGTAGGAAACAGCTGGTGACAAATTACGCATTTGGATGATAGAAAGTTCCTCTTTGTGCCTTACAGGTGAACACCCAGAAAGGAATATTAGGTGAAAGGATGGTGCAAAGAAGCAGCAGAAAGCATCAGCTCCTCTTACAGGTATCAGTATATCACAGGTCTCTTCTGTCTCTAGGAATTCTCCCTTGCTTTTTATAGCTCTTGCTGTGAGAACTGGCTGGGAGGGACATGGAGCTCTTTGATGAAGAACAAACCTGAGAGCTTAGAGTAGTTCAAAAAAGCTCTGACTGCTCCGAAGAGCTGAGCCTTGACAAGCCGCTCTCCCTGCAGACTCAGAGGACTCCTTCAGATGCTGAACTTCATGGAAACAAGCTGGTGCAGGTCTCCTTAATTTTATTTTTAGAGCAGAGAAAAAGCCCACACATCTGTCAGAGGTGTGCTTAGTGTCTGTCACTTACTGAGACTGCAACCTCACGAAGGGAGACTGCTTTAGACTGAGGTAACCCTCATCCAAGCATCATGGACTTGAGCCTGGAAACTGCGATGCCTTCTCCACCCTTGGCTTTTAGAAAGAAAACACACACAAAAAAAGAAATTCCTGTCACATGTGATATGATACAAACAATAGAAAAGAATTAACTGTCACATCTCCTCTCCTGCGAGGGCAGGCTGAGGGACCTGGGGTTGTTCAGCCTGGTGCAGAGAAGGCTCCATGAAGTCCTTATAGCCGCCTTCCAGTACCTGAAGGGGACCTACAGAAAAGCTGGAGAGGGCCTGTTTACAAGGGTGTGTAGCAATAGGACATGGGGCAATGGTTTTAAACTAGAGAAGGGTAGATTTAGATTGGATGTTAGGATGAAGTTCTTTACACTGATGGTGGTGGAACACTGGAACAGGTTGCCCAGGGAGGTGGTGGAGGCCCCATCCCTGCAGATTCAAGGTCAGGCTTGATGAGTTTCTGAGCAACCTGCTCTAGTTGAGGATGTCCCTGCTCCCTGCAGGTGGGCTGGACTAGATGACCTTTAGAAGTCTCTTCCAACCCAAAGAATTCTGTAATTCTATGATCTCCTCTTAAATCAGAGTCAGTGCTCAGATTATTCCTTATATATAAAAATATATCCTGCAGTGGGATTATGCAGCTTTTAGGAGCTCAGACACAGAGTATGCTGCTGATGGGAAGGGTCACTGAGTTTGTATGAGAGACTTGTGTTTGCCAGGAGACTTCAGAATGACAGATGTTGAAGGAGCTAGCATCTAAGAAAGAAAAAGGACACCATTTTTTTTCAAACTCAAAAGAAACATACACATACAGGTTTTAATGCTATGCTTACATCTAGTACTAGAAACCTTGCTTTATACATCCATTAAATCAGCACCCATTTATCACCACAACTGGTTGAAATGATTCTAATAATAAATGGCTTGCTACTCAAAAAGCGATTGAGGGAGAATTAGTGACAGTAAGAATATTTCATAATTTAAATTATAATAAGTCTTCTTTCCTGTAAAATTATTTTTCAGTAATCCATTCTGACTTTAGTATCTCCTGAACCAGAATTAGTGGCATTAATACACATTATTTCTTTTTTGCTATTCAAATTATGGTCCACCTTTTTTCCATAGCTGGATATTTCATTAGGTAAAGGAAACTAAATTATTATCCATGCAAGGAGATTATTTAATTTAACAAGAAATCTTTCCATCGTTTGGTGAGGTAATAAAAAAGCTTAATTATTGAAAGTTACTGATAAAGTTAAAAAAAAACAACTTGATGAAAGGTATGCCTTTTATGCGAATTTGGAAATTTCTGTTCTTTTCTATTCAAAAGCCTGTCACTCTTCTTGTCGTACATACTTGTTCTTCTAAAAATCCTAGAGTTCATCAAGAAGAGAAGAATCATACCGTATGAGGAGTGTAGAATTTGTGCATCTCATTTCCTATTTTAGCATTCAGAGGCTCACACAGACCAAATTAATAAACACATTGGCCTCTTTTTAAAAAACTAATGGCTTCAGAAGACTTGGATCAACTAGATTTATGGGAGACAATGAAGATTTATTGAAGTCAACTAATTACATCTTATTATCCATAATGAATGCCTTTCGAGTTAATATTGTAAGAGCAGAAATTGCAAGGTAAAAAAAAATCTAATCACAGAAGGAATGGGCTTCTGATTGTATGGCCATGCAAGCAGAGCAGCTCTCTGGAGAGAGGGCCAGATCCAGCAAATCCTTACTGAGGCTACCCTTAGCAAATTATATCGCTATCTATCTCTCCCTATCTGATATATAATGCTAGCTTTACAAGAAATGTAATGAGACTTGTAATGGACTTTGTCTGCCTTTTAATAACACCGTGCTCGAGAGAAAATCATTATGAAAGGCAAAATCGTTATTATGACTGGTTTAACATAGGCAGGAGCTGTAAGGAAGTAATCTAGGTAATATAGCTATTTATTACAGGAGAAAAAAAAAAAAGTTAACCCTGGAGCAAATGTACTTTCAGGGTCTCATCCTAGAGGTTTTTTTCATCCAGTGCAGAATCTGCTGAAGTCAAGCTATCAATGATTTACAGAGATAAGTCATTAGATAGTATTTTAGTAAAGCATTACAAAAATAAATGCTAGCAAGGAATATGACTTACATGGTCCCACAGCCATGTTTTGTACTAAAATAATTAATTAAAAAAAACCCCACAAAACAAAATGGCAATGAACCCATTTCCTTCTCAAAAGATATACTGAGAAGGAGTCACAAGCAAGTACCAAGCCTGTCATATGGGCCCAGATCCTGTACTCCAGCATGGCCTAGAAATATGGTGCATCTCAGGCAGTCCATGTGTACCGCTAATGAACTTTGCAATGGCAAATATTCCTTCCTCAGGGACATAGAAAATGTTTAGATGACCCACCAACCTGGTTTGTATCTTACTGTTAAAGGGTGTAAACCAATACTGTTGCCTTCTCCCAGCATACCTCCTTTATGGAACCCAGGAATGGTTTGGGTTGGAAGGGACCTTAAAGATCATCTAGTTCCAACCCACACCTCCCACTAGACCAGGTTGCTCATGGCTCCATCCAGCCTGGCCTTGAACACTTGCAGGGAGGGAGCATCCACAACTACCCTGGGCAACCTGTACCAGCGTCTCACCACCCTCACTGTAAAGAATTTCTTCCTAACATCTAAGTCTACCCTCTTTCAGTTTAAAAGCCATTACCGCTCATCCTATGACTACACTCCCTGATAAAGAGCCTCTGCCCATCTTTCCGCTGGACCCTCTTTAAGCACTGGAAGGCTGCTGTAAGGTGTCACCAGAGCTTTCTCTTGTCTCCTTCTTTGTTTAATTTGGTTAACAAGAGTGATAATCTCATCTAGGAGTTTCAGAGCTAGACCAAGATTCAGTTTTCCCATCACTCAGGGTATTGGATTTGCTAGAGCAGTTTCAGCCCATCTCTGCACTGATGGAACCAGTTTTTACAAATATGTAATCCAGGAAACTGGAAAACCACAACATTACTAGACCGTAGTATTATGATGTGTTCTGGTAAAAGAAAATGGGTGAAAGGTCACTGGAAATGTCCTAAAAAGTGGGGGAAGAAACTGCATCTGAACACGAGACACAATTCACATGTCTGTATCACCTTTTGTACATGGAAGTGTCTTGGTGACAGCAGGGGACTTACAGGTCATGTTGTGACGGGTAGGGCAGCTGGTTTGACCCTGGTGCACAGGAAAACTTCTCAGGTGACAAGGTTCAGAGGGATGGCACAGGATCCACAGCGTATATCCACACCATTTCCTCACACCCAAGCAGTTCCTGACTTCAAAACCCCCTGGATCAGGGGTTTGGACAGCTGATTCAATCAAAAAACCTGCCCTTACTCCTGCCCCACATCTCTGCCCATTCTTCAGGCTCTGTGCATGATGTGCAAGGGCAGAGAGCTACTAGAGGTCATCAAGAACAGATGCCACAGAATTTGTCACTAGTTAACATAACACAATGCATGAAACACACCCCCCACTGCAGTCCTATTCCTTTGGATTAATACAAGCCTTAAGCCACATAAAACATTTTTCTTTAGTTTTTAATTTCTAAACCTACAAGATTTTCAGGTCTACATCTTGACAAAATGCATACCTGAAGTGCACGAAATGTGTATTTTATACCTCCAGAATCCTTCGCCTCTATAAAGTACCAATGGACCAATTAAAACCAAACCAAGCAAATCCAAAAGCCAGGCTACTGAAATATGGTATCTCATATGTTAACTTCTCTTTGTTTGTCTTGGTTAAAAGGCCATGAAAATCAAAATAGATTACAGAGCTATAATTACTGTTTTACTTGTGATACAATGGTAAAATGAACTGGTTTACAAATAGTTATTTAATTTGATTTCTAGTTCGAAGATCGATTACACAACCTTCATCAATGATGTATATGTTTGAAGTTCTTTATCAGTCATTTTAGCACCAGAGGCAAAGCCAGTTCTCCTGTGGGCAAACCTCAGTGTAAGACACACTTAATTATTTGTGAAATGAGGTATTTATTTCATTTCTGGAACATATTAAAATGTGCCTTCCACAGTGTGGAAAATCAGCAGATACTCCAAGTGCTTGATTTCATCAAATGCACTAAACATTTACTTAGAATCATAGAGTCATAGTATTACAGAATTATAGAATAGTAGGGGTTGGAAGGGACCTCTGGAGATCATCGAGTCCAACACCCCTGCCAAAGCAGTGTCACCTAGAGCAGGTTGTGGAGGAGCTCACCCAGGTGGGTTATGAAAGTCTCCAGAGGAGACTCCACATCCTGTCTGGGTAGCCTGTTCCAGGGCTCCATCACCTTCACAGTAAAAAATTTTTTCATCATGATGAGATGGAACTTCCTGGGTTCCAGTTTGTGCCCGTTACCTCTTGCCCTATCACAGGGCACCACTGAAAAGAGGCCGGGCCTTTCTACTTGACACCCACCCTTCGCATATTTATAAACATTAATAAGATCCCCTCTCAGGCTTCTCCAGACTAAACAGCCCCAGGTCTCTCAGCCTTTCCTCGTTAGACAGATGCTCCAGTCCCTTAATCATCCTCGTAGTCTCCATTGGACTCTGATATTTCTCTGTCCCTCTTGAACTGGGGAACACAGAACTGGACACAACACTCCAGATGTGATCTCACTAAGAGCAGAGCGGAGGGGGAGGAGAACCTCCCTTGACCTGCTGGGCACACTCTTCTCAATGTACCCCAGGAAATGACTGGCTTTCTTGGCCACGGGGTAACATTGCTGGCTCATGATTAGCTTGTCCACCAGGACTCCCAGGTCCTACTCCATGGAGCTGCTTTCCAGTGGGTCAGCCCCTCACCTGTACCGGTGCATGGGGTTGTTGCTCCCCAGGGGTAGGACTCTACATTCATCCTTGTTGAATTTACTTCTTAAATCATACTAATTGGAGTAGTATATATGGTTATAGTTACAATAGATACATCTTACATACTTACAGATATCACAAACTGTTGAGGGTGAGAAAGAAGTGAAAATGTGGTTTCTTTAAAAATTGCTTGCAATTATAATGACACACCCTGTGCATTTTTGGCCTCTATTTGCTGCGTTTGCTATAAACTTGTCATGCCCTTTCTGGTTTTCTTTGCTAGCTGCTGCCTCTCGCTCTGCCCTAGACGTAACCGTGCTTTACTCAGCTACAAAAATAGCTTGTGTTCTCAGAAGGTTTATAAGGATCTTTTCCTCTCAAACACAGAGGTGACAAATGCATCTGTGTTTTGCATTTTAACAGCAAAAAAGAGAAGAGGAGGGCTGAGGCAAAAGTAGCCCACAGTAGATCAGAAGTGCCCCAAAGAGTGCAAAGATATGAATTTTTTTTTTTTTTTATTGAGAAATCCCTTTTTTTCCCCAACATGGTCATTTTGTTTCTGTATCAAGTGGAAAGTTCACATAAAGTGACAGCTTTTAGTATTATTATCTTGACAATTCCAGAAGAAAGGAAAACTTCCGAGAGACAACAAGAGGAACACTTTCTAGTTTCACCTAAGCATGGTTGTGAATGATTTTAACCAGATCCTGTTTTAAAGATTTTATTGCACAGTTCTGTCACTGCTCATGAGAGAGGAGAGATAAGAGAGCAAACTCACTTGCAGCCAGATGGCTCCTGAGCACATGTAGGAATTCACGGGGCCATTGGACATTGATTTGACACAGACAGGTACCGAACACGCTCTGTGGAGCGACTGTGCCAGGACACAACATTGCAAGTCAAGGTCCAATACCCCACCACATTAAGAAACCATGCTCCTTGCGTTTTACTTTGTATAGGTCTGTTGTATTCGACAGTAGAAGTGAATTGATTTCACTGGAGATATTTGAAAGTAAATAACGTGTGCTCTGCTGGGAAATGCCACGTCTCTGCCTGTGGCACTGTCCCGCCAGGAAGATTTCACACAGAGGGAAGGAGGGAGAGGTTGTGCTTTCAAAAGATATCGCTACATAGGGGACTGGTAATGAGCAACACACGTTTGCTCCATACCTCACTGAGACAATTTCTTCCTATCAGGAAAAAATGTTTTATAAATATACTTAGACCTTTTCTCTTAAATACAGTTGTAAGGAGAAATCCAGCATAGCTGGAGACAAAAGGAAAGATGAAATTTCCCAGCACTGTCCAGAGGAAGCTATCTAACCAGATATCCCAGCAGAGAAAATGCCATGTACTTAATGAGCGCTCCTGCACTTGCTGTTATTGAAACTCATTATTAGCTTGGAGAGAGAAAGTGGTTTGGCTGCATCTTTCACAGTACAGTAACTCCAGCCACTCAGATTCTTGAAGCAGACTTTCTGAAAAGTATATCGTTACTACCTCTTGTGTCTGTATTCATTAAAAAAACATGAATATGTACCCTGGGATGAAGAGAGAGAGAGCTGTGACAGCAACCATTTGTGGAAAACTGCCAGGTTTCAACATCACTCCTACCTTCTTCAAAGTCAGTAGAGATGTGCCTTTGGATAGAGGCCAAAACTGAAGTTATGTTACAGGCTATCCCAAAGCCTTTGATATGTTCCAAGTGAAGCAGATACGTCTAAAGTTAACACATAGAGATGCACCTGGGCTAAGCCACGCTAGGAGAGAGTTGCCCTCACTGTGGAATTTGGATCCGTCTTCTGAGCCCACTCCACTCAGTTGGCCTTTGTGCAGGGAGGTGTCAAGGTTTGGGGTCAGGGCACCCCCCAAATCTGCAACAGAACACTCTCTCCCCCTCCCCACCCAGAAAGGGAAGAAAGGAAATAAAGGAGAGAGACTTATCGATTAGAAAATGAAGCTAGAACAGCTTTACTAAAACATGAGAATAATAATAACAGTAATAATAAAACGTAAATATCTACAAATATGTACAAACCCAGTATTGAACCNTAACCACCAAGGTCTCCTCAGTGGAACAAGGTACACAAGGCACAGAGGAGTCCAACTGGGGACTGGCAATTGGCTACTGTAGAGCAGTGCTAGGGCTTGAATGCTGAAATGAAGGGTGCAGTGGTGCCAGTCTCTTGCCTGCCACATGTAAAATAGTAGAAAACTTCTTAAGCCCACCCTGCACAAAACGTAGTTGCTGTTTGGTCTCTAATGGGAAAATGTTAGCACAAGCAAAGGGCTCTAGGCCAAGGAAGACTGATAATGCTTCTCCCTAGTCACCTCACCTTCATAATTAAAAGGGGAAATGAAAAAAAGGATTTAGATTGTATTGAAAGAAACGGCACCAGGGAGCAGATTCAATTTTTGAGTCATCACAGAAATTCTCTAAAATTCAATTACAGTGATGTAGATCTGACATAAGATGTATCATTATAGTACCCCAGAGAAGGTCAATAAAGTGTATTGTAAGGTCTCCGCAAGATTTCATCAGGACTGTAATATAGATAAGTCTTATTATTTCACAAGTTTTGCAGCTGCTCTAACTTAATTTTCAGGGGTGCCATCATATAATTATCAAAGATGATTAAATTTTATGCCCCCAGATCTTGCAGGTTATGTCTACAGGGAAAGAGTTCAAACCTATTATATAATAGCAAAGATATAATTAGACTCTGGAGAGTGAATAAATAAATCACACTAAGCAAAAAAAGGTCAACATTCCTACCAACAGACCAGCACATTTACAGCTGAAGTTAATGTCGTATGATGAAAAGACCAATTTAAAGTACAGCAGATTTGCAGGTATTTCATAGAACCTTGACTTTTAGCCGCTTAACAGTAAAATATCTGTTTCTTTAGGTACAAAATCTGTCCTCGATGATGAATGTTTTCATCTACAAATACCAATAGGCCACAGTGACTTAATATTGCATGTGTGGGCCAGACTTTGCTTCCAACACTCACTGCAGCACTGCAAGTGTACAAGATTTATGTATATTTAAATTAACAAGGAAAAACTGAGAGACGTTGGTGTTAAGCTTATTTTGTAGTAACCACAAGTGGTTACTACCATCTGATATGCCCTTGATATGTGGGACATCTGAATGGGCGAGTAGTTGAGACACAAGACTTGTGAGAAAGGTCTGTTTGCTCGTGAAGTAGCAGCTGAAGGCAGAGGCATGGTGGGATCTAAAATGACTCTAGATGTCATTATATTTTAACAAGTTAATTTTTTTCCTGAAGGGTTATTTAGCTGCAGAGTTTGATCCAGTGCCTGATGAAGGACCTGGGTGTCTTGGTCACTGGGATAGGTTCCAATACTTTTTTATTCATCAGCCTGTGTGGTCAGGGATCACAGAATCACAGAATGGAAGGAGTTGGAAGGGACCTCTGAAGATCATCGAGTCCAATCCTCCTGCCAGAGCAGAATGACCTAGAGCAGATCATTCAGGAACACATCCAGGCAGGTTTTGAAAGTCTCCAGAGATGGAGACTCCACCACTTCCCTGGGGAGCCTGTTACAGGGTTCTGTCAACCTCACTCTAAAGATTTCCTTATCTTCAGCCCAAATCTCCTGTTTTTCGGTTTGTGACTGTTGCGCCTTGTCTTGTCACAGGACACAACTGAGAAGAGTCTCACACCATCTTCCTGACACCCAGTCTTTAGATATCTATAGGCACTTATGAGATTTCCCCAGTCTTCCCCAAGCTGAATAGACCCAGCTCTCTCAGCCTCTCCTCATAGGATAGATACTCAGCTCCCTTAACAATCTTTGTGGCCCTGTGCTGGACTCTCTCCAGTAGTTCCTTCTCCTTCTTGAACTGGGGAGCCCAGAACTGGATACAATATTCCAGGTGAGGCCTCACCAGCGCAGAGAAGAGGGGAAGGATAACCTCTCTTGACCTGATGGCCATGCTCTTCTTCATGCATCCGAGGATGCCATTGGCCTTCTTGGCCATGAGGGGTTTAACCCAGGACCACCCATTTATCAGCCTATAGCTTTCATGTGGTAAGGGAATAAATTAAGGATTGCTGACTGTAGTAAGCTCACCTGGAAAAAAGTATGGTGGGAATAGTGGCCAAGAGATGATGAGAAAGAGGAAGTATATGCAGAGGCTGCAAAGACCGACCCATTGGTGAGTGAAGAGAAACATGGATGATGCTGGCTGTGCTTTCTGCCTGTCTGGAGATGAGGCCAGCTGATGTCCATGAAAAGCATACACGGAAAACTGAGGAAAATACCTTGTATTTGGAAATGCCGTGCCACCATCTTGAGTTCTTTAAGCCATGTCTGAAGCATCAGGCATCAGCCACTTCCCAGCAAGAGAGTTCTCACCACTGAAGGTGGCTTACCATATAGAAGCTGATTTACTGCCACAGGGTAGGGTATTCCATCCCCCTCTTGACTGCTTAGCACAGCCCTGGGGCGTAGGAGCACCCTCACAGTGACACAGCCTGGCCCAGGCCCTTAGCAGCCCCCAGACTTGCTTTCACCAAATGCATTCTCTTAGACAATCCTCTGTCAGTTCATGAATTTGCTCAGAGCAGCTGTGCCTGCTGCATTTGCAGGGTGAGGCAAGGAGAAGATGTTTCAAACTTCTGAGGGGAATTCAGGGAGCCTTACTGAAAATACAGCTTTTGTAATGAAGTGTAGATTTCTTTGTGGATTTAATGGGAGTACAGCTGGTGCTGCTTGGATAAGGCATTCCTGAGAAAATTACTAATTAATCATTGCTGGTTATATCCAGACTATTTACATTTCAGATTGTTGCACTACAGTATGATGCTGGTAAAACAGAGATGTTAAGGGCACTTGAAACGATTTGCACTATAAGCTGGGACTTCTGGTGGGTTTATGTCTCAGAACACTACTTTTGTCTCTGGTACTACTACACCGCAAACCCCATTCTGCTGTGAACTCTTTAGTGATGCTGAGTCAGCATCACAGTTCCCAGTGCAATCTGAGTTCTCCTTTTGGCGCTGGCTGGGGTCATCATCTGAATGACTTATTTCACCTCACTCGGAGCCCTTTGCACTTCTTGTCAATCCTGTGCATCTCCCCGGTCCCCCCCAGTTCTCACTGCAGTGAGTACCTTCATCTGATGTCTTCCCGATGTGTCCCTTCCACTAAAATCTCATCCAGTCTCTATCTCTCTTTCCAACTCACATTCCCAGTCTTGTTACTCAGCTCCCAGTCCCACTTTCCCTCTCCCTCCTCTATCTCCAATGTTTTAGAGATCTCACTGAGTTTCTCCCGGTAAGAACCAGAAACCTCACCATTTTTTTCTCCTAATCTGGTTTGCATGCCAACCCCTTTCCCACAGTGAATTCAAATCATCTTTTTTGTAGGCTTCCCAAGCACTGGCAAGGTTGTTGAAATTGCTGAGGGTGATCTTCCAGTGCTGGAGCACTCATTGTTATTACCTACCTAGAGAAAAGGATTTGAAGTGTGGTGCCCTGGAGGGGATGGAAATGCCTACTTCAGTCTGAAGCCAGAGGGTAGGAAAATGTGCAGGAAGACCCCAAAGTCCAAAAATCAAAGAATGTTTCCAAGAGTTTTAGAAAATGAGCAGGCTGGGAGCGATTTGCAAGTGTGATTAAAAGAGGAGTAATATCCCCAGTGTTCCTAGAATGGCTGTCCATCAAGAATCTCAAAATATACCAGTCATTAACTAACAGCACTGCTGCAAGAAAAGCATGGACTCCACCAAGCCAGAAGATCACAAGCTGCAGAGGAAGATGCAGAATCCAAAGTTCTCATTTCATGGGGTACTCTGAAGCACTAGCTCAGAAAATATGATACAATATTTAGTATATTTATTCATGTGAAAGAAGCATAGGAAATTGCCTGCAGCTTTTACCTGGGTATCATTTTGCATGCTCCCTTAGTGTGAAAATAATGCGTGGATATGTTTAAATTAAATCATGTATTTGTGCATGCAAATCAAGTTTCTTACACGTAGGCAGAAGTCTCCTCAGATATTTTATGTGCAATTTAAGAAGCAGCTTTGAACATTTAGCCCTGTATTTGCCCAAAGGAAAGAAATCCAGCACATTAGGATTACATTCTTCTGCGCCCAACCTTAGCAGTTCATAGAGCATGTTGGGTCACTGACTCTGCTAAGCATTTCAATTAACTTTTCTTCACAATTACAGTAATTAAGTCTCTCCTAAATTACAAATTAAGATCCTTTGGATGCATTATAGAAGCAAAAGTGGTATTAGCAGGGGAGAGGAAACAAAAAGTTTACCAAGTCTTCAATTATTCATAATTTTACCGACAAGTTTGTGTTTTTGCAGACCAGACTGTGCTGTTGCTGTGGGTGTGTAGGGTGAGGTGTCTCTGCAGTGTGTCCTGGCCACCGTCTCCATTTCTGTTGCTCTCCCTGCTCTTTGGATTGCTTCTTTGACTGTTTGTTGGGTTCTTGTTCAGTTTGTCAGAGTGCTGGTGTGAGTTTGCTGTGGCTTCATCTTCATATATCTACACAATGTGTTGATGTCTTCTACCTCCCTGTCTCTCTGAGCACTTGGCTGACTGGTGAGCAGCTGGCTTGCGCCAGATATGAGTCATGACATGGACCAGTACACAGAGCACTAAGATAATGGAGGAATTTGGTCTTGAAT
>WEIS01091126.1:0-12591 GCA_013389965.1 Todus mexicanus
GTCCCTTCCAACCCCTGCCATTCAGTGACTCTGTAAGTAATTCTCACTCCATCTGTGGTTAAATTTGCTGCTGTCCCGTTAATTCTGCAGTTAAGAAGTGCTCGAGTTTGCTGAAAGGATTTTTTTTCTCTCTGTGAGGGTGAATCGGTGTTGACTTAAAAATTTTCTCTTTCAGAAATCGTTTGCTAATCTCCCAATGGCTTTCAGCGACGAGCTGGACTGGCCCCAGTTCTCAGAGATCACTGGATTTCTGAACTCCACCATCGGGTAAGCCAACAGGTGGGGGGTGGCTGAGTCACAACAAGTCTCAAGGTCCCTCAAAGCACAGCAGGAAAATAAAAACCTTGATGGGAAAGATAAAAACTCTGGTCAGCTCTGCTTCTGCTCTTTCTAAAATGAAGATTTACGCTGGCTCTAGGGATTGTTTTAGGCTTTTAAACATATAGACAATGCACAATACGCTAGCCCAGTCTTACTGAAATTCAAGGTAGATTTTAGCGTTGATTAAAATGTAATTTAGAAAGAGAAATATCCCAGCAGAAATAGCAAAAACCTCTCTTTTTTTCAAACTTGTGGGGCAGGGAGAATTGCCGAAACCAAAATCAGCATTTTCCTTTCCTTATTTATTTATGTTTTTATTTCCCTCTTCCTCCTGTTTCAATTTGCTGCTGAAACGACAGAATAAATGGCAACCTGACAGTTATTTCATGGTGTTCCCTTTTTTGGGGGCAATCTTCCCTCTCTCTCTCTTTTTCTTTTTCGAGTTCACATTAAGAGGGAAGCAGCAAAAGAAGAGTTTGGAAGCGCCAGTGACCTAATTTGCTGTGCTACATTGGCTCATGTGATGGGGAAGGATGCAGGGATAGATGGAAAAAAAGAAATCTCTGCCAGAAGGGAAGGAAAATAAAGTCCAAACACGAAGAAAACACCTCGGAATGCCCGCGGGTTTAACTGTGAAGCTAAAAAAAATAAAAAAGATTCGTCATTTTTTTAATCATCTTTTCTTAAGAGTCCCTTGACTCCTACCAGAACTGAAGGATACAGTCATTAACAGTGCCTGGTCTCCCCAGAATTTCACATACTTTTTCTATCATACGTCTAAGACAGGTCATGAATTCAGTGAAATGCCAAACCGAGCATGAGTCAAGCTTAGAGAGGATCTCTACCAACAGAAGTAAGAAGTTGGCTGAAGAGAGGGGTTGGTTTTTTTTCCCAGGAAAAATATCTGTCGCACCATCCACTTGTACTTTCTGCTTCCTTTTTTTCCTGCCTGTGTGAAAACCGGGCTCCCAGCCTCAGCTACGTTCACACAGCGTGAGCTTTAAGGTGACATACTACTTGATCAGCCAGCAGGGAAGATCTCTGCAGCCTCCTCTTCTAGAGCCAGTAGCAAAATTGACCTTTAAAAATCTATTACAAATGTCCAGCTACTCAACACACAGCATTTAAGGGAGCTCCCAAGAACCTGACATTCACAAGTGGTCAGAGCTTAGCGCTGACCCTGATGTCGTCCGTGAGAGTGCGCAGGTTTTAATCTCTTTTTTTTAATCTCTTCCACATCTGGAAGAAAATAAAAAGAACTCTTTGGGACTTCAAGGCATATTTAAGAGAAGTAGCTCAAAACCCCCCACCACAAGGGCGAAGTGTGGTGGAGGTTGGTTGGCAATGTGTAGGGGAAGCCATTTACTCCAAGCCTGTAGAAATAGAGACACAAACTGAGGTGATCCGTGTCCATCTTTCTCGCTCCTTGAGGGGTGAACAGGGACACTGCATTTTAACTAATATTCTCTGGCCAAGAAGGTCTGTTTACCTTTTCTGGTCCACCCACTTGCTATGCTGAAAACCCAAGAACTCTGTAGCCCATTGCATGGTGGCTGGTTGGTGTTATCAGGCATTTAATACGTAGGTAGTTACGTTTTCTTGCTGCTTTCAAAACTCATCCTTGTCTTCTGCTTCTCTGCATTCACCCAAGTTTATTGTTCTTAAGCCGTGGTATTTAAGTTCTCTGATTCCTTTGGTGTCCAGCTTCAAACATGAAATTATCATCTGCATTAGAGACGACCATGGACTCATGGCTAGGAGCGTGGTCTTCTCACCAGCTTCCCTTTGGGCTGCTGAGATTTGATTTTTCTCAACAGTGCAAAGCAAAGAAGAGAACTAATCACAATCAAGCGTCACCTGCTTTTCGAATCAATCCATCCAAGATTTATGACACTGGGAAATGAAAGCCCTGCCAATATTTCTTCTCTTTTATTTACTGTTCCATAACGACCAATTGAAAAGTCAGTTAGTGAGCAATCTACGGGATTGTTTTGATAAATGATGTATAACAAAGAGGGGCTTTAAACACCTTGTATGAGAGACCAAGATAAAAACATCCTGGAGGGAACAATTTCAGAGAAACGCTCCGTAAAGTGATAAGTTTCTGAGAGAGTATCTTGGCTTCCATTTTAGGCCACCTTGTTCATCATGAAAAAAGATTTATGGCTGCAAAAAAAAAAGATACGGTGAAATAGAAGTATATACATAACCGGAGCACAGAGCTGTGCAGAGACAAGAACATCCTTCATTTTTAATATCAGTTGTGTTTTCATCAGCAGCATATGAGTTTAGCAGCTTGTGTTTTCTCTATTTATTTCAGAGGCTGGACGGACTCTCTCTATCTACGTTTACGCCAGAGAAATCGCTGCAATCACAGAGACTTACAGAACATTTCCCAAAATGGTATGCTAAATTTTTTCCCCCCTTTCCTATTTTTTTTGTTTTATGTTATTTTTAACCTTACTAGTCTGATACTTGGTGCTGCGTTAATGAACGTCTTTTGTTTCGTTTCCACTGAGGGGGAAGAATGGTTTAAACTCTGGTACAAGAAGATGGGTTTTCATTAATCCTACCTCTGTTTGAAAACGAAATGAAAAAGAAAACAAAGGTTACAATCGAGGAGTAAAATCCTAGAACAACTCTCAAAATAAAGGAGTGGAGGGGCAAAGAAAGAAGCCCTGAGTTGTTTCAAGACAGAGTTTGACTGAATTTGTCAAGGAGGTTTTTATGAAGGGGTGACAGTAATCTCCCTTAGAAACCGAGGTTGATGATGCGCTTTTCTGTGTTGGATTAGGTGATGTCCCCAACAGCAGGTTTTAAAGATACTTGATTATTCCGTGATTATCACGTTGTGTTTCTATTGTATTTAATTAATTTTCATGCTCCAGCAAACTGGCTGCAGAGGCTTGGGAAAATTCATTCGCCTCGGGTAGGTAATTTGGCTTTGTGGGATGCTCTTGCTCTCCAGTAGCTGTGTCATGTCGGCTGCAAGAGAGGAGCACTGCTGCCCCTAGCGCTTCTTAAGACTTATCAAATGCTTGGGATTTCCTGCAAGATTTAGGGTCAGAAAGGGTCTTCCTCAGCCCTCCCACCCCTGACAGCCAGAGATCTTACCAGAAGAGGTTGCACAGACAGGTTGCATGATGCTGGGATCACTTCCCAACTCATAATTAATTATGCTTGCAGAAACCCCCGTGCCTTCTGGTGTCATCACAGATGCCACCGGCAATGCTTCTTACACCTTCCTTCTTCCTGAGGCTTCAGGTCTTCTGCACAAGTGTTTTACAACGTATTTGGTATCACGGGTTGGACGCTTCTGACTTTCTCATCTGTAAGTGGCAGGGCACTGGAGTTAATGGCTCCCATTGTTGCAGTCCCCCAGATGTGCTTTCTGGTGAGAGCATAAAAGGAAAAGGCCGAACTAGCTGGTCCATGGATGACTAGGTGTCAATTATTCTTCTCATTTATATCCAGTTCATCTCAGTACCTGATACCCACTTGCTCTGCTCTTCCTTTTCCCCAATTCCCTCATAGACGTTTTAAAAAGAAAAATCGTGCTCACTGAGCACGTCATTCAGTTTTCTCTCCACGTATCTCCTTTCCACCTACGCTACAGACACCTGCAGGATGTAAAAGGAGGTGAGCCTGTGTCAGGGCAAAAGGCTCTGAAGAAAATTGAGAAGGGAATTTTAAAAAAGGGGAAAAATTACAAGTGATAGAAAAATCCTCAGTATCGTAATCATCCCTCTGGCACCTCGTTGTAAAGGTTTGCTTTTATTGCCTCGTTTGGCGTAAGAATTTCCCTAGAGAGGGAGGTTTAAATGGCTGCTCTCAATGTCAGTAAAGCAAATGCCTGACCTAGCACCTGGAACAACTCAACCTTCCACTGAAAATTATGCTTCACGGCCCCACATGTAGCTCTCGACAGCTCCCTGAAAGGAGGTTGTAGTGAGGTGAGGGTCAGTCTCTTCTCCCAAGGAACAAGTGATAGGACGAGAAAATGGCCTCAAGTTGCACCAGAGAAGGTTTAGGTTGGGTACTGGGAAATATTTCTTCCCTAGAAAGGTTCCCCAGGCCTGGCCCAGGCTGCCCAGGGCAGGGATGGAGCCCCTGTGATTCCTGGAAGTATTTAAAAGCCGTGGAGATGCGGTGCTGAGGGACATGGGGTAGTGGTGCCCTGGCAGTGCTGGGTTAATGGCTGGACTTGATGATCCTAAAGGTCTCTTCCATCCTAAACAGTTCAATGATTGGATGATTCTATGTGCAACGAGAGGG
The DNA here is from genome assembly GCA_013389965.1 of Todus mexicanus. Classification (NCBI taxonomy): domain Eukaryota; kingdom Metazoa; phylum Chordata; class Aves; order Coraciiformes; family Todidae; genus Todus; species Todus mexicanus. The sequence continues at coordinate 4,597 of WEIS01091126.1, forward strand.
CAAGACACTAGAGATGTGGTTCTGAGAGGGCAGGAGTGTGGCTGCGAGCCAGAGCCCAGGGATAGAACGTCAGGCTGGGGACTGAGAGCAACACTCATGGAGTTCATCGGGGGAAAACCAGAGACTTTCCTTTGCACCGTCACATTTCCAATTGCTTTACAGCATAAGGGAGCAAAGGATTAGAAGTCAATAAGCCATTCTTGGCCACGCAGCATTTTTGGTGCTATCTGGGACCCAGGCTGCTTCTCTGCACATTAGTGCTGCTCCTTGTCAACCGCACAAGGGCTAGAGCAGGAAAAAAATCAAGAAGTGCAGCTCAAGTATTTATTCCAAGGTTTATAAAATCTGGCGCGGCTCCCAAGTGGAAGCAAACCCCCAAATTTCTTCCTTCTCTCTAGTCTAAATATCCCCTCTTTTAGTTCAAAACCATCACCCCTTGTCCTATCACCACAGGCCCTGTCCCCATCCGCCTTATCTTTTTCTCTCTTGAATGTTTTCATCACCAATTGCCTCCTGTATCACAAAAACCTCCTTAAAGACTCGATTTACCCAGGAACACATTTCTCTTAAAAAAACCCCCTTCATTTTCTTGATGCTTATACTCAATTTGTAACTGTGCTAATGCTTTCCACTGAGCTGCTTATAACTACCTACGCTCGTGGAGGTAATAAATACCCAACAACAGCCTCTTGCTCTTTTGTAAATACGTTTTTAATTTCTCGAGATCTGAGTGGTTTATTTGTGCTAGAACTGCAGCCCCAGTCCAGGGAGCCATGCGGCAGACTGGCTTAAGAGAGGGGTGTTGAACTCTAGCTGAAAAAAAGAACTATTAATCAGAAAAAGAACCAACTGGAGCTAGTTACGTTCCAAGTCATATTTTCTAAGGATTTGCAGGGCTCTTATGCTGCTGAAAAGAGCTTCTCGACAGAAGGGCTGGATTTTCAATGGCCCAGCAACCCTCCGGAAAGAAGCAGCAGACAGATATATTCATTTTTATCTTGGAAGAACTGGATTATTTAGAAGATAAAGGATTCCTTGATATATGCGGTTGGCATCACTGCGAGTGATAATAACAAAGGCACTGCTATTAAAATGCAAAATGTATTCTTGCTACCTTAGGGGGTTAGCTCTTAGATATTTCCCCTACACCAATCCGTCAGGGGTTTAATGATGTTCTGTCCACAAGCTTCCCCCCAAAGAGCTGCGGGGAGGACAGGATTTGCTCCTCAAAGCAAGCTTCAGAGACACAAAGCAGAAAAGAGAGACCAGGGAAGAGCTGGGCGAAGAATAGAGAGTGCGTAATCCAAGAAGAGAAAAGAGGAGAGAGTGGAAATCCGGCAAAATAAAAGCAAGCACAACCCGTAGCGCCAGCATCTCTGAAGTCTATATTTCTGGGAGATGAGCTGCCGGCAATCGCAGTCCTCATCTAATCTCAAACAAAGCAAAGAGCCTTTTTTTTGGCTCCTTCTTTGCGCTACAGGTGATGGAGTTGGATTTGGGCGCTGTGGATAGTTGGGATAGCCTTTATAGACCCACTGATAAGTTTCATGCATTAAAGCTCTCCAAACGGGGAATGCTTTCCTCATCCAAGACATAAATGAAAGACTACAGACCCTCACAGATGCGCATGTGTAGCTAGTTCTTTTCCTGGAGGCAGAAAAGGTTGCACCCAGCCATTTCGGTGGGTTGCCATTGAAATCCAGAGCTTCTCGGGAGGGCTGCAGCTGGCCTCGTCCTGTTTTGCCGAAGTCTAGCACTCACGAAGAGAGCAACGCAGACACCCAAATGTTGGTGTCTAGTGCTGTTTAAGATGCTTTGCAGTATCCTTGCCACCTCCAGCTGCCTCTCCAGAAGTGCACAATCTCTCAGGCATCCTGTGTTGTATCTGCCAGCCCTGCTGCAGGTGCCTTGGATACTCTGGGATGTCAAAAATGGCACTTGGTGCCTATGTTTAGGACCTGAATCCGTCCCAACGTGGTGTAGCTGTGAGACGCTTACTCTCTCAGAAGAGTGAGAACAGTTCCCTTTGCAATTTATAGGGAAAGTTAAAAGCAGATCGACTGTTGACAAGTCAGGTTGGCTGGTTTGCAAGAGACTACTATGTTCAACAGATGGGAAGAAGCTGCCAGATCTGGATTAAAAGCCAGATCCAAACAACCCAGCGCTTAACAGTATTTGATTTCCTACAGTCTGAAGTGTGGGACTCAGGAAAGAGGCAGCAGGTCCCTGGATGTAGCTTTATTTCCTAATGCTGTCACTCTAAAAGGTTACGGAGACGACTTGTTCTTCCATTTTTATTTTTAATGCTTCTACATTCTTGGAAAGTTGGGGGTTGCACTTCATTTTGTCACTATAATGATGCTCTGCTCTCTCTCTTCTTCCCACTACGTGTGATCAGGTGGTTCTTCAGGAAACCTCCTGTCTTTGATAAAAAGGTGAGTGATTAATGGGATTAAAACATACATCAGCAGTAGAAAAACTGGTTTAAAGTGTGGTCGTTACCACCTCTAGGGCTGTGATACTGGCCCAGTGAAGCCAAAAGCCATTTCCAGTAATTTTAGGGAAGAGACTAAGCCTTTCCCTAAATCTGGACTTTGCTTCAAATCAGGATTAACGTAGTTAGGAAGACACAAGGTAGATAGACATGGGCAGGTCCACTGTGTTATCTCCAGATGGAATCATAAACTGGTTTGGGTTGGAAGGGACCTTTAAAGGTCATCTAGTCCAACCTCCCTGCAGTGATATCCATATCATATGGATTCCATATCTCACTGGAAAGCGAGAGGCAGGAACTCTCCTTTTGTGATGGATTTGGGTGGGATGTGGAGCAGTTGGGTTTGATTTATTTTGCTGGATGCTGATACAGTTCACATCCTAAGGGATTTATTGTTCTCTCCTCTGGAAAAGGTAGTAATGAATCCTTGCCCTCTAGCACTGAAGTTCAGACCACATCCTGATTTGATCTGGAGCCCAATCCTACACATAAACTTAGTTTCATTTTGGGGCAAAGACATAATCAGAGATGGGAGAGGAAGACTCTGTTTGGCTGACAACTATTTGATTTGGTGTCTGATTAGTACGAAGATAGAAAACCATCGGGGAAAAACAGTGACGACAAGTCTATGAGGGGTGAAAGAGAGAAGTGAAAAAACCTATACGTAAGAAACTGTTAAAATATAAAACTATAGTGGGGGAAAAAAAAAAAAAAAGCCTCAACAAAAACCCATCTCCCAAATATAGAAGCGTAGTCGTCTGAGCATTGACCAGATCTAAACAGGCTACTTCCAAATGTGATCTCACACAAGCACAGTTTGTGATTCAGACACTGAGAATGTATTTCCCCGTTAATACGGCTGCGTATTTATCTTCTAGCCTGGCCAGAAACCAGCTGTTGGACAACCCAGCCATAGTTATCTACGCTACGATTGGGAATGATGTCTGCAATGGGTAAGGTGTAAACTGGATTAACATTTATACTGCCATAAATTTGAATTCTTCAGGGTACCGCTGACTGCTTGGGCATTTCTGTCTCATTTCCTTGCACTTTCCTATGATGCCATTTTTCTTTGCTATTGGTATGTGCTTTGTTCTTACTTTTCTGCTGAAAATACCGGTTGTTGCCTTACCTGTATTTGTCATAGCCACATAGCGGTCCTCATCTGGAGATTATCACCGGCTTGTGAAAGAAAGACGGCCAAAGTGACCAATAGCATGTCCAAAGTAAAACATTTCTAATTTAGCAGATGCAATGAAGTAGAACAACAACAGGAGGTGGTGGGGAAAAGTTTAAAATCACGTATATCCATCTTACCCAGTGTGTCACCTCATGGCAGGAGGGAAGAGTGTGACTGGTTTACCTTTTCTGAAGCATGACAGTATAGTCCCCTGTCGAGGTCTAATTCCACCCTACCTCTGCTGCCCGCACTTTTGTGGTGCTTTCCTGATGAGGTGGTTTGTCTTTCTGGCTTTATTCGCGTCATAAGCTCAGCAGGAGAATGGACTGAAGCTTTCACAACTAATAGTTCTGGCATTATCCATTAGTGTTGCTTGAAGGGATGCCAAGAGGTCATTAATTGGATGCTTCCCTTCCTCCCGGTACCTGGAAAGCAGAGAACACCTTGAAACCAGTGCAATGTGCAGCACATCCATACCACAGTTGTGGTTCTGCAGGTGGTCCAAGCGCTGCTCTTAGTGTAACATCATTTGCACCATGATGGGTCTTCAGGTTTTCTTTTAAGAGGAAGAAATAAATCTGACTTACGTGGAGGCTTTCAAAACACTCACTTTAACAAATGACGCTCACTCAGCTGAGTTCCCTTTCTGAAGCTTTTGAGAAGCCTCACCTGCAGGTTGTGTACTGAGGTTGGAACTAAAGCAACCTGTCGGACTTTACCATGAAAATATCCTGTTTAGTTGCCTTAAACTTTGCTTATAGCGAGTACTTGGGTTGAAACTTTGCACGTTGGGTGTTGTGCTCCAGCCAGGGATGGCCAAACGCCAGGCAGGGTTTTCCCTGACACTGCAGCACCTGGGAGCCCTCAACCGGGCCAGAAGTGGGACCACCTTCTAGGTCCTTCCCTGGCACTACCATCTCCCTGACCACACAGAAACAGCCTCCAGTGAAAACATCACCCTTGGCATCTACCTCTGATGTTCGTGCTCTCTCTGCGCCCCTGCCCAGAGCTGCCAAATCTGCGCTCAGCACCACCCTCCTCTTATGGGAAGGATGCATAAATCCTCAAAAGTAACCCCACCATCCCACAGATGAGTGGAAAAAGCAGCCCCAGACCTGCTGCTTGCTGACAAGACTATTCTGAGCATCTGGTTATTGAGAAGCTTATTACAACCACCCCCAGGATGATGAGCCCCATCACCGCTAGTAATGACTTCGCTAAAGTCCATGGCTCTTGCCACAGAGACTTTCGAGGTGTTATCTATCTCCCAGGCTTGGCCCAGAATCTGCTGTGCACACATTTTAATTCTGCTGTTTCAATGGCTTTGCTAAAAGCACCTTTTCCTCTGCTTTAGTCCTCATTCTACAGGTTAGTCCTTTCACTTCCCCTGTCTCTAACACTGCTTTCTATTCTTGCCTGAAGTAAAAAGAAATCTTCCACAAATTTCAACCACCTTGGCCTTACCTCGCCCGTTTGTTTGTTCCGAAACAGTATTTATTCCTCCACACTCTGCTGTTTTTTAAGCCCAGCGCCCATTACCTTTCGTTGGCTCGAATTCTCTCTGCTGTCTCTTTTCTTCTGAAGCATTTGCAGCATGAAAAGAGGGTCTCAGGCTGTAGCGATCCCTGCGACTCCAGCACAGAAAGATGCTGCGGCTTCTGTAGCAACGTGCTGTTTCCACGCTCTGTCCATCGAGGGGGATGGACAGCAGAGAGAGATTTTTTCCAGCACCCGGTCACTACGTGTAGTTGCCCTGCCTCTGATAATACCCGCCAGAGGTTATGGAGGGTGCGGAACGTCCAATGGGCTTGACTTCAAACCTAAGACTTCACAAATGAAAAAAAAAAACCTCGTCAAGGTTTAGACTGCAGTAATGAAGCCTTTCTGGCTTTATCTTGGATCTTAGCTTCAAAAGGGAGCGGTGTGCTGAGCACACCAGAGACACCGCTCTGAGCCAAGGCATTGTTAAAATGCCAGTCTTTCAACCCAGGCGAGGAGCAGGGGCGTGAGTAATATGGATGTTTGTAGAGGAGAAAGATAATGGGATTGGCAGCCTGTGTTACACGTTCCCAGTAGTCTCCGCACTGTGGTGTCCAAACAGAGGGGTTAGAAAAATAAAGACAGATGGCAATGGTACCTCTCAGCCCACTGAGGTGTAAACGTGAGACACGACGTGGGACACGCAGACCTGGAACAAAAAAAAAGATTCAGACAAGAAAATAATGAGCACCGGCAGTCTCAAATGTTGTACAATTATTGTATGTCTTTGGGGTAAGGAACTGCTTCTCCAGCCTTGATTTCCCAGCTTTGCAGTTATGGCTTCAGCAACAAACAGATGGGATGGCAGCAGAGTGGGGTGAGCAGACACCCACCAGGAGAGGACCTTGTACAAAGCAGCATGTGGCTGGAAAGCAGATGTATGGCTCAAACATCGGCTGGGGGAATATTTATTCGGGTTGGAGTCATAGGGAGTAGGGAATCATTGCCCTGCAGGGTGTGACAGGCTGAGTCCACAAATCCCTTGCCGAAGGATTGTGGAGAGCTGTGTTTGAACTGTGCCAGACCCTGTTATAAGGGGCTGCGGGAGCTCTTGGTGGCAGAGGAGAGCTGGAAAAGCTTCGCACAGGTTGCAGGAGGCTGGCTGGTTGCTTGGGTACCCGTGGTGTGAGGACATCCAGGAGCTGTGTGCACATCCAAGAATATTACTGTGTATTTGGGCATTGTAGGGGGGCAGGGACTGCTCCCTGAAATACCCAGCTTCACTTCAGCGAGATTCCTAACATTAACATCTGCTCGCTATGTGCTGACGCAGTGAACCATGGCCAACATCAGCTTCCACAGGTCTCAGGTGGGCAGAGGCTACCACTGGCCGCTGCCTCCCGGGAGAAGCATGTGAAGGTACCACAACAGCCCCAGGGCTCACCTGGGCTCCTTAAAGTCCTTGTGGCAGAGTCCAAAACGAACATGCCTGCAAGATGTCTTGCTTCTCGGTCAGCTTTAATTTCATAGCCTGGCACAGGAAGGAAATGTGAAGAAATACACTGAAGTATCTGCAGAGAACGACAAGAGAAGGTGGAGTTATGAATGTTACATTAATTTTGGCTCACGTGGATGTGTTTACTTGCGACAGGGGCCTTACATCAGAGCAGCATTTTGAAATCAAGTGCTGCAACACCTGTAGGTGAAATCAAGTAATTTAAGGGCAAAACCACAGCCTTATCTCCAAAGTACCTTGCCTGGGTGGCTGTCACAAGGATAAGCCTGAATCTTAATGCAGTTCTTCAGTTCTCCCTAACCAGAAAGTCTCAAACGCTGCAGCAGCACCTACCACATTACGATGAATTTCTGGGCCCAGAGAACTCGCCTAATTATTATTTTATGTGCAAAACGCAGCCCACTGAAGAATCCCAAATCCTTGCAGCTCTCCCACATGGGACTCAGCTCCCCGCTACAACCCAGAGCGCAAACATTTCTAATGCCTCAGGGGAGAACAAAATGCTTTTGAAAGCTCCTGCTTCTACAAGGTTCGCTGACAAGTACTCCTACCTGATTCCCTGGCAGCTCACTCGGCACCAGAAGCATCAAGTTTGCCCTTCTCTTACCCCTGGGAAGCCATGAAAGAGATGAAAGGAGTTTCCCACGGAAAGGACCTGGATGGAGCTTCCTGGCTGCGAAGCTGATGAGGAGAAAATGTGGGAACTGCTAAAAACAATAAAGGATGGACATTACTGGGACTTTATGCACTGCTTGGAAGGACGTCCCCTGTTTTTCTTGTGCAATGAGATCAGTTCTCTCTGAAAAACCTTAATCCAGCTGAGCTGTACCACCAAAACTCTTCCCAAGGTGTGTGGTCCGTGCCATGTATGGCCACGTACGTTGATGTGCTCCAAATCTTGGCTACGATACCCTCGACTGCTATTTCTGGGGGTTCTCCTAAGAGCCGGTGTTGCAAGCACATCTGTATTATCTTTCCCAATTAAAAAAAAAGACAACTTATGGATTTACATGCTCTGCTCCTCCTGCCACCCTGGAGCTGTTTGGGGTTTGTGGAAGCACGCAATGGTGTCCTTCTTCCCACCCCACCAACCCTTCTGTCTGAGAGAGGGCAATGGGACATCTCCAGCATAGCAATAGCTCTCGGGGGGAGAACGGGTGACTGCTTTTGCTGTAATAAAGTGGTTGTTTTAATAACATAACCAGAGTAGTGCTCTCTAGGCAGCCTGAGGTGCTTGTTTGTTTTTCTTATACAAGGCAAAATTTATTTCAACTTCAGGATTTTATTTTTCACCCCCCCCCCCCCCCGCATTTTTCACCTAAAAAA
>WEIS01091133.1:917-14280 GCA_013389965.1 Todus mexicanus
CTTCTGTTAATTTCATGGCTTTGTAACTTTTGAGAGTCAGTCTTCCATTTGGAAAAGAAACTTGATGCAGCTAAGGTGGTTTTGGTGAACCACTTTACTTGCAAGATACAAATATTCCCTGATTTCTAGAAAAAAAATATATTAAAACTGTGCAACAGAAGTCTTTTGCACAGAGGTCTCAGCTATATCTTCCCTCATTTTTCACTAAGAAAGACTCTCCTTTGCCTTCTAATTGTCTTTGAATATTCTGAGATTTTTTAAGTCAGAGTTTCTATCTCCATTTTCACTCAGTAGACTTCCTGGCAATGCTCTTAATCTGAAAGCCCATAAGAAAACACGGTTTCTGAAATATCTGTCAGCCTTCGTAAGTACTTTACCCCATGCGTTCTCCTCAAGAAACACGTGTCATCTTTCTCCTGGATTTTTAGGGGGAAGAAGGACTTCCTAGGAGATGTGTCCTGCAGCCCAAGAGAGCAAGGCTACATCGGCAGCCTGAATCACAACTGAACCGCAAAAAGGGCCTATTCATGCCCTGTGGCCACACACAATTCCCTCGCCCTCTTGCAATTGGAGATCCTGTGTTTGAGCTATTTAGTCAGTCTCTGGGAATAACAAACTAATACCCCAAAGCAGCATGCTGGACTCTAGGATATTAAAATATTTTTACATCCTGAGCACAAGGATCTCAGCTGTTCCATTTTCACATTATATCATTTATATAAGCCAACTGTTTTACCAGCTTTCCAGCTTTTCTTCCAGAGATCTTCTGAGGCTCTGATGGCTGTATTTTGTCTGCCTATCTTTAGCTGTACAGGGAAACATAGACTCAGAAAGTCTGACTGGAAGGGACTACTGGGGGTCGCCTAGTCTAACCTCCCATCCTTAGAAGGATGATGATTCCTGACCCTAAATCAGGTCAGATCAGACCAGGTCCTGCAGTCCTCTGTGGGCAGCAGTTTAGCAACCTCATTAGGTAAACTGTCCCAATGCAGTGCTGCCCTCCTGGCAAACAAGGTTTTCCTAATAGCAACTTAGAACCTCCTAGGAGCAGCTTATGATCTTGTGTTTTCTCATGTGCCACTACCCAGAAGAGTTTTGCTCCATCAGTGTTGCATCTCTCCTTCAAGTAGTTTGGCTTCCTTCTTGTCAAACTAATCCAGTCCAAGTCCTTCAACCTCTTCTGTCAGTTGTATGTGTTCCAGGCCTCTGCGAGCTTGGTAGCCTTCTTCCTCTCCAATTACTCAAGTTTCTCTTGAACTAGGAGGCTCAAAATACCATCTGCAGTATTCAAGCAACCTCACCAGGAATGATTAGAGAGGGGTAATACATTATTTTATCTTCTGGACACAGCCATTCTAATGTATCCCAGTATGAGAACATACTGTTAAGCACAGTCAATTTGGCACCTACCATAACTCCCACTTAGCACAGGCTGGCCATTCTGCCAGTTATCTATCAGAGCTGGAGGTTATCAGTTATACCTTTCTACTGATAACTGCTCTCAAAAAGAAAAGCTGTTTGCTTGTGACAGCCAGACCTGCAGTCTTTGACATCAAGCAAGAGGCCACCATTCATTGCTTATGAGTTTTCTCTGCATGCATTTAGTCCCAAGTTGCTTTTTACTAAATGTATTTCCAGGTCATTGTGCCTGGACAGTGAAAATGAAGTTAGGATGCTTCTGTTAAATTCACCGTCTAGTTGGTTTACCAGAATGGTAGAGTACATTATTTAATTTCAGTCCCCGAGTATCACGAAGTACTTAATTGTAAACAAGACATTGCCAGAAATAAGAATTTAAACAGTTCCTCTCCTTATCCATTTGGAGCGTGACAAGTAATGTGTACAGACAAGGTACACCAGGATGAATGGTTATACTACAAATACTGCCAAGGAAGAGAGCTGAAGTCTTCAGCATAAACTTACTACCACCAAGACATATTTCAGCGATGTCTGCATTAAAAATTTCAGGCTGGCAAGGATTTTCAACAAATATAGGATGGATCAAAGAAAATGTGCCTAAAACCAAGCTGTGCTTTGGAGCGTGTTGATATTACTAGTTCTGTGCATAATTTTGGGGGTTTTTTCATGATTTTGCTTTGCATGTATCTGTGACCTGCCTTTTAGCACACAGTAAAAACAAAGATAAGTTTTAATGGGACAATTTATAGCGTAAAGACAGTAGAACTGACTAGCTGAGGAATCAAGCAACAGTTAATAACACTGAGGTCACCTTTTCTCCCTTTTCTCCTATATCACCCTTTTCTCCTCGAGGACCAGGGAAACCCTATGAAAACAAAATGGACAAAGATAGGTCGACTTTTATCCACATGCAGGTTAAGCTTTCAAAAGCTTTTGGAAAACATAAAAAAAAAAGATGATTTCACTACATGCTTTATATGTCTATGTGTGTTATGTGTGTACACATGCACGCACACAAGAGCATGTGAGACAAGTGAGTTATAGTGTTTGGTAGAGTCTTTTTGCCAGCAATGGGAAGAAATCATATTGCTCGAAATGGCAGTAGTCCATGCTATGTAGCATATGTACATTCTGGAAAAGACTCCTCCAAGACAGAGATTTCAGTGTAGAACTAGAGGAAAAGGCCTTCAGTAAGTCTTTTTAACGTGCCAAAGAAAGAGCCTATCTTTTGAAATGTACCCTTCACAGGTTATGCAATTATTCTCTTTAATTAGGTTAAATTTAATTAACCAAATGTTGGTGACTCCTTGTTCTTCTACAGCTGAGTCACAAGCCTGAATATTTTCTCACCACGCCCAGTTTTTCAGCACATTGACTTCCAAAGGACCAACTACTTGCACTACTAAGCACTCTATCTGGTGGGGGCTGTTGATAAAGGCTGTGCATTGCATAATCTTTGTCCTCTTTATCATAGGGAAAGCACAAATGCAGCATTTGACACACTCGCTGTATGCACTGCATGCACACTAAATGGAAACAAAGGTGTTACACTCAGCAAACTACTTCTTGAAAGATGCTTACCTACCATTACGAGTGTATTGATCATACATATTACTTACATCAAGGCCAGGCTCGCCATCTTTGCCCTGCCAAAGAACCATATAAACTACATTAGCGCCCCTAAGCCGTGATACCAACGGCCGCCTTGGTGCCCGTCTTCTGCCCTCCCTCTGTAGAGTGGTAGACCACGTTGCTAAGGCTCTACACGCAGCAATGCCGCTAGTGAAGGACATTTCTGTCAGTGTTTAACATTTCCAGGAACTGATAACTTGACTGTAAAATTTTGCTTGACTGCAAGATTTTGTTTGTACACAGATTCCAGGAGCAAGCTAAAAATACAGGAAAACCTAATCGCTTTTAATTTTTAGTCCATGGGAAGGGGAAATAGAAATTGGATTGTTATTTTTTTAAAATTTAACTCACAAAAGTGGCCCTCAGATAAGCATGCACTGCAAGCTAATTTAACACTCCATGGCACCTGAAAACCGTCGGTAGTCATTGAATCCTGATCCAATTAAATGGATCCCATTAAATCACAAGTTTGTATTCCAGCTTAAATTAATCACACAGGTTAGACTGGAGAGGGTATGGAAGTATTGCAAGTTTCTTGCAAAGGCTGGTTGTGCCTGGCCAAGCACATTTACATGGCTTTTCTTGTGTCAAAGTACAGAATGGACGTGTGTATATGTACACACCTAACCCAGTTATCAGCAAAGTAAACAGAGTAAGTCAACTGATTTTATTGGGGCTATCCTCGTTAGGCCAAAGGAAGTCCTCACTCATATTTTAGAAATGGGTAATATCATTTAAATGGTTAATTTAAAGCATGCCATCTTCATCTAAGAATGATCGTCAATGAACTTCTCAAATTGATTCTAGGTATGTGACACAAACGAAATGAAAACAAAACTGGTCTCTGAAGTGTCGAACAAAACAAAAACAAAATGGTGAAGGAGTTTTGTCGCCAGGAAATCCAAGTGGTTTATCAACATTAAGAAAATCACAGCTTTCCACGGTTCATCCTGAACTCCTGCCACTCTCGCATGTTTCCCAAACAGCTGATGGCCACAGGCTGCAGAAACAGGAGCACTTAACAGTCTGGATTTCCTTTCTCTTGCTAGTTCATGTCAAGTCTGTTTTGTTACTTTTGCATAACCATGTTCACGGGTAGGAATCTAAGTCTGCGACACAGACCAGTGACCTTGCACTGTCAGGGATTATTATCTATCTTTGCCTTCTCCAAATAATTGTATTGCTGGGTGAAAAAGCAGTCATAAAGCACACAAAGTTTAATCAAGGAGTGATGAAAAGCGCAACGTGTACAAACGATGTGCAACTTACAGGCAAGCCGTATGGTCCTCTGGGTCCAGGGTCACCTGCAGTTCCCTTTTCACCCTAAGAAAAGATTACAGAACACGCAAGCAAAAACGTTGTCTATCTTAGATAGAAATGATCTCTGCCAAGTGCTTTAGGTTAAAGTTTATGCATTCCTAAATATTTTGAGTGAAAAATATCCAAGCTCATTAATTTCAATTAAATGATCAAGAGAGTGAAGAGAAGGTGTGTATTACTTTCTAGGAAAGAAGACTTTTTGGGCAAAAGCTGTTTCATTTGTTTTTAAATCTTAGTAACTAAAAATATTTTTCCATCTGAATTTGCACTGATTTTAGTTTTAAGTTTGTAACAGCTGCAACATTGTGCTTGGTAAAAATCCAATGTTTTAATGAAAACTGAGGATATACAGCATCAAGCTTCAGCACAGCAACTGAGATGCAACATAGTGAGACAAGGAAAAATAATTTGTCAGCTGAAGTTTTTATTTAAGCAGGCAATGCTATTAACAGTGACATTGTGAAGATTATCCCATGCACTGTATTGTGTTGCTAAATGTCTATAGGAGCCTAGATTAGTGATGTAAATACTCTGATTTACTAAATTAAAACTGTATTAACACACGAAAAACCCCAGGTAGAGAGATTACTTCAGAAGATTCACCTCATTCTGCACTAAAATCCAGAGAAAAATTACCAGTTTCCAGAGGGATGCTACCAAAATAATTCTGCAAGCTTAATATAGAGCAAACTTTTCCAAATTAAATGAAATTTCAAGGTGACAAGTTTCAGGCTAATAGTAGTAAACATCTTTGCTCTCCAGTTGTCCTTCATAAAGACTGATGTGGAGTTACACTTCCCGCACCGGTCAACATTGGTCCATGTAACTGCGAGTACAGCCAGACTCTGTGATCTTGTTATGGAAGCAGGTCCTGACCACCTCCAGTTTTCAAAGCTCCTGTTCTAGAACCTACGTAGGGTTATGTGGATCCCTTCTTCACCTCCTTTCCTTAACAAAACCTAATTCAAGGCTGAATGCAAGGCTCCTATCGAACATAAGTGAGGTTTCATATTAGCTATTGCTGCACTTAATCTCTTGAGATAATTCTGTGTACAAGATCCCTAAAAATCTGGGTTATTTACTACTCATTATTAATTCATTACTCCATTATTCAAAGCACAAGAAAGGGATGTAGATGCGTGCCTAATTAATACTGGTGATCATGGGCACAGCTGAGTCCCTTACCACAGCTCTGAAAATGGGCTGGCAAGTCTCAATTTTATTGACTGGATATTACAAAAAAAGCAGGTACCAGAATAAACTGAGTCTGAAGTGGTTGTTGAATCATCGCAGCAGTAAGGAGTTTGTCAGAGTAACCGACATTTGATCTAGTTCAAATACTTCATATTTTTACATAGGTGGACACTGTGCATGCTCACTTTAGCGGTGATTAGATGTATAATCTCTGATCTTTCTGGATTCTGGTAACCTCCAGCCATTTCTGAGCAGCGCTTAGGCTGGTTGCCCCTGCAGGACATTAGGGGGGATTGGGAAGTAGCAGCTGATTTTCAAAACAGTAAATCCCTTACAGCTTTAAAACTATATACTGAGAAGAAACTAATGTGCTGACTATGTATATATCACCTACAAAACTCTTTGATCAATACTTGAAATACGTCAAGACTAGTTAAGTATCTTTTTTTAAAAAATCTTCAGCAGCAAAGATGACTGTACAAAGTCGTCTCTCAAAATAGGCCTCTAACATTGCTAAACATATGGTAGACATCAAGATACCGAATGTATCTGTCTAGGAAATAATCTAATCTGTTATGTAAGAATATATTTAGAGAAACGTATCTCACAATTTTTTGCCTCCAATACAAAACACATGCTGAAACGTGTTTGGAATGTCAGATAAGGTCCTGAATGTTCATGGATTATATAAGATCGAGAGGCTATCACGGGCATACTGCCCTCAGCCATCATGATAAAGGATTTTCTTCAGAGATACTGACATTTGCACACTTCAAGAAGGTTTTTAATATCTTTTTGCAAAACAATTTGTCAGCGGCCAAAGAATAGAAACGATAGCCTTTGTTTTTGACTCCTATTTCACTTCAGTCTCCTGAATCATGGGCGAATATGAATTACCATTTGCATGAATAAAGCTGTGTAAAAGGTGTCTCCATTAAGATTGATACGAAGATTTCAAAACACTGCCATGGTGACAAACATTTTAACCAAATTAGAGAGAATGCACTTTCCCTCCCAGTACAGAATATGTGTAGTGATGTCAGTGCTGCATGGGGTACACATCTGAGGGCCAAACAAAAGCTTAAAAACAGGTCTTTACCATCCAGGCAAGACACTTGGGGAATTGGAATTTCACTGATTTTGTCTTTCAGCTTCTTTTAGGTGGACAGTAAGTTGGATACAAATTATGCCTGCCATCCTTCAGATTTAGGTGTCTCCTTTTGCTACTAGTAACTTATGATATTTATCTGTTTACCACTGTTCTCTATTTTCTCTCAAGAGATTAATAAGTACACGGCCAGATTCAGGGGCTTATTATGATCAACTCCTCCATTTAATGAAGATGGTCTCAGTAAGAGCTCTCTAAGCACCTACCAAAATGGTGGTTTTAATAGCTGAAGAATTTATTAAGGCCTGTAAGACACCAGCCTAATAAATGTTATTAGTTCACACTGTTAATTACCATTTCTATTTCTAGCAATAGAAATGCACAAAAACACAGCATTGGAATGTTCACCAGATTATGCAACAAATCCATGATTTATATAGAAGAAATTACTAGGTTTCAGTTTGATTATCTAGTTTATTTTCCTTAACTTTTAAGGAGACTTAAATATATAGTGACCAGCACTTTACATGTATTCTTTCGAAGTGAGATTGCCTTTCCAAATTTTAATAATGTGAATCAGAGCATGGTTGTGTTTCATGTTAGGAATGCCTCGTGCCCTTCTAGGTTAATATTGGTCCAAGGTTTTTCTTATCAGTATGGGCAAAATGCGATCCTGTCGTGTGATAGTGAGCAGTAGCCCTTTAATTAAAACGGAAAGTCTGGAATCTGGAGGCAAAAATGTTCTCCTCCTTTCACAAAAACAAGGTCAACAGTTGCAAAAGCAAATTGTAAAACCATACTAAAACCACCTGATTTGTTACTTAGATAACAAGACATCTATCAATGCCAGGCACTTGTTAGATAATTGTGCTACAAACAACCTCTCCAAAACAGTATTGAATAATTGAATGAACAATTACAACAATGATCTTGCTCATTGATTGCTTGGAAAAAACCCTTCCGTCTTTCCTGTGAACTTCTTGCCATTCATTTAGCTACACAGAAAATGGTGGGTATGTAGGAATTTCTTACATGCTTTAGTTTCTGTATTTTTGCAAATCTCTCTGTGGTCATACAATTATTGAACAGAATTTCATTGCAGCCTTTTCTATCCCCTTTGTAACTACAGCTTGTCAACAGCCGTGGTAGGGCTGATTCTAGATCCAGACTTCAGATACTTCTATAAGCAAAACCAATTATAGTTATCTTCCATACATTAGAAAAATAGTTTATATTACAACACATTGTTTTCCAAAGAAATTTCAACAAGTAATACATATCCTTCAAGATAAAAGCTTGTAATGCAAGAATAAATTGTACAGTATATACGCTTCTACACATATATCTCATCTGAATTATTTCCTAATTTGAGAAGATGATGTTCAACTATCTTTTCACAGACTTGACAGAAAAAAAAGTTATGTCCTAGTTGAAAAAAAGACTAGAATCTGTAATCCCCCAGGACAAAAAAAAAATAAATACCCAAATCCTTCAGATAACTAACTAGCCTAAGTGGTAACTACAGTCTCCTGCTCCTATTTTGGACTACGCTGCATATCTTGTACTTATTTCTCAACACGCAGCTTTGTCAAAATGAATCATCAAGTCACGCATACCTTTCTCAGATGTACTGCTGTTAACGCTAACTGGACCTGTGACATACGGTTGCATCTTTAATACAGCAAGTCTGAAGCTGTTCTAGCACAGCTGTTTTGTTAAAGTGAGAAATTTAAAGAGAAGATTTTGCGCTGGCAACTCTTTGGAGGTTTTAGTTACCATAAGGCGTCATCTTTTGTTTTGTTGTACAAGTTGATGGGTGTATTGTTAAAGATGACAGGCTCATAGTTAAAGATTAAGGTCCCTATCCTATTTCCCCTGGAGAATGTTTACTGTGGATATTTCAAATCTATCTATTCCTATCTTCTAAGTGTAAAAACAAAAAAAGAAAAAAAGAGAAAGAGGAATTTTTTAAGTTAGAGATTTTTTCAAGATAAAAACATTTAAATGCAAAGAGGTGAGAAACATTATTTCCCCTCCTACTGCATCTGTATCAGTTCACACTTTCTTTTTTGTACTACTTTGTTCTCTTCATCTATTCACACAAAAGAATGAAACAAATAAAAATTATGTTCTGCATAGCATCATGAACTTAAAAGTCACGTAAATTCTTACTGATTAGTCTTTATATAATATTGGTTCCTCTGCAGTTAATGCATTACAAAATCAACCCTTACCAGATAAATGTATGTGTAACTAGAATGCATATATAGTTCTGGGCTGATCCTTAAACAGACGAGATACGGTTGTATTTAGTAACATCTGGACACACTAACCAAATGACATTTTGCCATTGTAGCAGTCACTTTGTGAAGAGAAGCACATGGAACATATACTTACTCTGTCTCCTTTAGGACCTGCAGGGCCATGGGGCCCAACTGGGCCATCTACACCCTATGAGAGGAAACAAAAAGGGTAAGAGAGAGGTCTCGTTCTTAAAAGTCTTTAGTTTTCGTAGCTGTCTTCTAGTGAAGAACTAACATGGAATCAGTTTTCATCACTTGAAAATTCAGGCTCAATTGTGGTTGGACCTGGCCAAATCAATCATTTCAAAACTCCACCTATAAGCTCCCCTGTAATGAGGTAACCCATCCTTCTTCTAGTTGGAGTTTAGTTTATTCATGGAAGTCATCAGATGTACGAAGAGCTGGCAAAGAAATTTTGCCAGGAAAAAATGGAAGGGTCAAACAAAGTTTTGTTTTCTTAAAACGTTGATTAATTTTTAAATTGAAATGTCCACCTGTAAGATAGACTTACTTGTTGTAGTGATCAACAGGAATCTTGCAGAAGCCTTCATATATGTAACTCCACTCCTCTTTCATTGTATTTATTTCTTTATCATTATAAAAAGCAAACAACTTAACATTTATGTTTAATATGAGAATGCTTAAAGTATAATCTCAGCATATCTGCATCCATTTCTCTGATTCCATATTAGCATCGCACAGGTATGTTCACCTGTGTAAACTAAATCCCTAACTTTACTCAGGAGAATAAGCACCCAAGTCAAGGCAGTTGTCCAACCAAAAAAATCAAAACCAAACTGCCTTTTTGAGATTCAGAGCTCCTTCTACAGAGAATTCCATTCTCCTTCCTGCACACATTGCCCTAAGAGTCTCCTCAAAGCCACCTCTTATATAGCACGGAAAATGCCTGTGGCGTTTGGCCTTCCATCCTCCGTGCAGTGGGTGAGCGCAGCTGGTGGAGCCACTGGGAAGGACACGGACTCGGTGACGAAGAGCGACACAGAAAGACGAGGAACTCACCCGGGGTCCTGGCTTTCCGTCTAAGCCAGATGCTCCCTGTGTGTTTAGGTGGAAGCATGGATGATGGGCACAACACGAATGACAAGAACGTGAGATTAGTAAGTGGTGCTGACGAAGAAACATAATTCAAACGTACAGTACAAGTTGTGACAGGGTTCTGGAATGGGTATCACATTACTACACCACGTTAGTTTAAAATTCACACAAAACATGAAGAGCCTGATTCTGTTCTCACTTTAGCGTAACCTCACTGACCCACCCCGCCTTTACATCACAATACATTAGACCAGAATAATCTTCTAGCTACAGAAATGCTACAAACACCAGATGTTAGGGTGTTTTCGAGCCTCAAAACACAAATATTTGCTTTGTAATTTACTTGCATGCTTTCTAATTTGTAAATAACGACAATACTGAATACTATACTACACAAAGAAGGAAAAAAAAATGTACTTTAGCTGCAATAGGAAGTATTTCAATGCAAGAATACTGCATTATGCAGCTAACAAAATCTGGATCCCGACTACAATGGGCTCATTCATTTCGCAGAGCCCGGGAGACAATCACATTTCCTGTTTTCCCAGTACACTCCAGTTCAGAGCACAATCTGGAAGGGCTGGGAGTGGGCAGCACCCAGCACTTGGGGCGATTTGCTCCAGCATCCTTGGGGACGGGATGACCTCTCGTGGATTTTATGTGAATTACAGAGCATGAGAACTGCTCGATTGTCCCTGTACTGCTAGGCATAGGGGGCTGAAAACTATTTGGGACATAGGTAATAATCTGGGGGAAAAAAAAAAAGAAAAAAGAAAAAAAAACCCAACCACCAAAAGAACAAATCCAAACACCCCCCCCCAAAAATCCCAGACTCATTAGTGGTGAAAATGAGCCATTTTTAGAAAGTCAAACACTTGGACTTTGCTCCTTAAACTGACATTTAGAAAAAGGAGTAAGCAAGAGCAAAACAAGATCTATATAAATTTGAAAAAGTAATGACATATTTTGTTCTGGGTTAGAACAAATATTTCTGGCACAATTAAAAAATTTCTTCTTTTTAGCCCTTTGCAGGGGGTTGGCTCAGACCTCAAAAACTCCCTCTCTAAATAGCTGTAATTGTCAACTTAGAAATATTACCTTTTTTTTTTTTCCAAAATAAATTAAAATTCTCAGTCAAGCTGACCTTGTTCGGAGGCCCTGCACATAATTCTTAAAAATATTATTCAGGGGGATTTGGGTTCCTTTGGGCCAACTAAGCGTTCTTCCTCAATTTTACTATTAACAGTGTAATCACATAAAACCCAAGCAACCATCAGAAAAATGAAACCAAAAATCTCAAATAAACAAGCAAAAAAACAACACAAGAAAAAATACCTCTTTCTGTGAGGAAAAAAATAAAACTAACTTTTCAGAATACTTTCAAATACACAAAGTGTTTTGACTTTTGTCAACCTAAATTTTAAGAACCATAATGTTTCCACATAAAAAAATATTTTTAAGGTCCTTCTTTTCTAAGACAAAATCTGTGCCAAACACTCAAAATCGAAGTTTTCTAAAAAACAAGGCAAAAGTAACAATCCACCGTTCGTAATGAATGAGAAAAATAAAAGAAAAATCCCCTATACCAATTTTTAACTTCCTCAGTTAGACCTCTCCATTTTAGCTGCCCAAGTGGAAAGAGAGGATGCATATTTGAAGAGATGGGAGGGGAAAGGGAAGATACCTTTTTAATGCAAACACCATACAACACTTAAATAACAATATGACCAATGTAATGGGGGTGATGGGATCCTGGTGACACTGAACACTTTCAACTGACACATAACGAAAAAAACCTGACAGCACTGGGGGTTACAGGACGTTACTTTGGAAAACAGCACAGATTTGGGGTAAAACAAAACGAGACTGATGCTCTGCCCTAATGTGGTATATTC
The DNA here is from genome assembly GCA_013389965.1 of Todus mexicanus. Taxonomy (NCBI): domain Eukaryota; kingdom Metazoa; phylum Chordata; class Aves; order Coraciiformes; family Todidae; genus Todus; species Todus mexicanus. The sequence continues at coordinate 12,845 of WEIS01091133.1, forward strand.
TATGTATGCTGTTGAGTAAACCAGAGTTGTTCATCAGGAGTAGAAAGAGAAGTTTGTGATTTGCACTGAGATTGAACAGTTTGGGATTTTTACTTACTGGAAGACCAAGGGGCCCTCTGTCACCCTTTTGACCTGGTTCCCCCTTCAATCCTTTAAGAGCATTTAACCCTGGTTCACCCTAAACGTAAAAGTATAAATGCCAAATTTTTGGTGCTATAACGAGTGTTTAAGCTGGGATAGAAGAAGCCAGTCTCAGAAATGGCTGCAAATTCCAGTTTGAAACAAGGGCACAAATTCAACCTTCTCAGCTTACTGGCAATTTACCTACGTATGCAGTACTGGGCAAAAGCACTTGGGAGGTGTCTGCTGGGGATTTAAAACCTGTGTGGAAAAAAAACTACAGGAAACTTATAAGTAACAGATTCTTCGGAATCTTTCTCTAATAATTATCACTCCAGTTAGCTTGAATTAAGTATGAGTTTCAGGGGGTTTTGGAATTTCCTCAAATCCCATAAACCGCCCTATGCGGGTAATTCAAACTGAAAGAAAACTTTCAGAAAAATAAGCCTCAAAACCTGCAGGTTTCTGCAGTGGGATCTCCTGAAAAGTACATTTTTTAAGGAAGCAAACTCTTACAGCAAACTGGAATTTGCAGCAAAATCTTACGTAAAGATATTTTAAACCTTTAAGCATACATAATTAAAGAGTAAAAAATTAAAAGCAGCAATATAGGTAATGCAATGTCAAACTATTTGGGAGGTCCATAGTTTCTGTGTTTAAACAACATAAGAAATGGCACTTGTGATTGTTAAATTACACATTGACTATTACATTAGACATCACTAAGGGATAACGGTGGGCTTGGAGTTGCCAATAAATAGTTCTTGCATCGTGAAAAACTACCTCAGTTTCAGGTCTGTCCTGTCAAAAGGAGTACTGACCACACCTGCCTTTTTTGGGGAAACACAAATGCATGGGTATTTCATCCAGGCTGCTCCCCATGGCGTTGTTCCTAGGTTTCCTTTTGATATATTATGTTACCTTACCTCATATTCATATCCTTAAAAAACCCCCACTCAACAGAGTCTAGTCTGCTGCTTTAAGTAACTCCAGACATCATCTGCCTGTTTTGCGCCCTGCTTAAGTAGCCATTTCTTCTTTCTTCTTCTATTTGACTCAATGTGACTTTCAAAGCAGTAGCATTGGAAACTCTGAAGTTTTGTAACAGACCTGAGAAATCTCAGACCCGAGTCTGAGGCCAAAAGCCTGAGGTAAGGCAGGGCTGGTGTTAAGATGGAACAGACTTGACTTCAAAACATGATTTATGACTCAGGCTTCTTGTGCCAAGGTAACACAAATGGTCTCGGAATGAGTCAAACCTGTGATTTTCTGTCTCATGCCTTAAAAAAACAAAACAAGCCCCCAAATTAAACACT
>WEIS01091136.1:185-16850 GCA_013389965.1 Todus mexicanus
TAAAGGAAAGCCCCCTTTGAGGACAGTAAGCCTAGATGGGATGGTGATAGAAAAGGATATCATTGGCTTTTCAAGACGTGCTGAAAAGCCAAATTACTTAGAGAACATAGAACTTCGCTTATTAAGCTGGGTAGAAAAAATAGGGAACAAGAGGGGACACACATATTCAAGGATATAACTATTTTCCCCCTAATTGTTTTTTCTCTACAGCAAGAGGAGTGCTGTGTGTCTCAGAGCATGAGCAAACATATATTTTTATCTCATTTTCAACCACTCAATTGTTATTTCGCTTCTACCAGACAGTAAACTCTTGCTGTGGTTTAGATCCTTTTTCAACTTCAGTTAACCTTCCCATCCTGTCTGGAAATACAATGCCTGTGAACTGGGGAAATAACAGGGACTATGCTCATATTGCTGCCTGATCTCTTACATCATGTGAAGCTTTATCATAGAAGAAAACAAAGCAATTCATTGCTGCAAAACCTGCGGTTATAGCAGCAGCACTGCTGTATCCCCGAGCAGGAATTCCACTGGGGCAGGCGCTGCACAAACCCAGCAGAGATGCTCTTTGCCACAAAGCGCTTTTAAACTCAGTATAAGAGACAGCAGAGGGATTCAGGTGGGAGGGTGAGAACGTAAATATGATACTACCGATCAGCACAGTCCACAGTGAATGTATTTCACATCCTGTGTCCCCCTAGAATTAAAAAGCCTTCCAGTGACCTGCATTATAAAATCAATTTTAATGAAAATCTTTTTGGATCCATGAATAACAAGACAGCAAGATGCACCTTCCTTTCTGGATTGCACAAGCTGTTGGTCATCATTCCTTTGAAAACAGTTCTTTAACATGTGATAAAACAGAAAAAAACTCCCACAAAACTGAATAAATGTACCGAGTTTCCTGTCTGCAAAAAACATGTCTGATGTAATTTATTCTCTTGGCATGAAATTATAGCAACTGTTTAGAATTCTTCAGGAAAGAAAAAAAACACACCAAAAAATAAAAATGCAATCAGTAAAGCACCAGTATAATAGACAATTTAAATAATTTCCTGCTTGCTGCCTTAAATCATGATTAACATTGGTGAAATTTATTCCCACTGTTTGAGACCCAGCGAAACGATTTCCATGGGAAATACTGGCCGACAAACGACCAACAAAGCCATTAACCACATTAAGGTTTTGTTTGGATTTTTTGTGTGCCAGGGAAACATTATCACTTCTTAACACATTTGTGCAATGTCTCTTTTTCTTTTTTTTCTTCTTTTTGCCAAGTGTTGTCTACCTTTGTTATATCCAGAGGGCCTACTGGAATAACTAGGAAGAGTCATACATCTCCAAAAGAAGATATCCCAAAGTTTCAGGACTGTTAGACTTCCTTACAGAAAAGAGACAGTGCTGAGCACTTACCAAACTTCATGTGTTTTTAACTAATGTCCCAGAACCCTTGTGAAGAGCTGACCTGGCACCGTATATCATGCAAGCACACATAACCTGCACGCTTGGTGCACACACGGCCCAGGGACATTGGACTGACCTGCAGCTCACCTCTCTGTAAGCTTCACACACTTCATGGCTTTGCATTTGACTCTGAAAAAATTGCGTTCCCCGTGTCTGTGTTCCTGAACTTAAAAAACTATGAGCAATTATTAAAAACTCGGGTCCCTCTTTAAGACTGATGTGGCATTTCCACTAAGACCAATAAAATAGCCCTCTAATAGCTGCAAGGTAGGTTTCTTTCCACAATGTTACTGAACGAAAGGGTGCTTCTGTCAAAGATGTATTTGCACAGAGAGATGCTGAGGTTCAGTTGACTCCTCACTTCACCTCTAACCTGGGTTAGAAAGCCTCCACACACAGCCTCTCTACATGTGTTCATCTCTCACCACTGCTGGGGGAAGGAGACTGACATGGACATGTCGGAGAAGAGCTCCTGCTAAAAGTCCCTTCAACCAAAGTCCTAGCCTGTTCCTTACAGCCAGGAACAAATAAAGGCACCTCCTCATAACAGAACAATAGATCTTGCAGAAGCCTGCCAGATATTTTGACTGGGTAACTACCTAACACAGTGAAACAGCAGAAATAGCTGTCACCTGCTGCCTTCTTCCCTCTCCTCCCATAATCAACTAACTAGTCCAGAAAAATGGACTTTAGTAAGCTCCCATATATACTTTTTCTCCTTTTTCTTGCCACATTGAGTGCCCAGAGTGAATGCCAGGAAATCTAGTGGCCTAAGTACCCAGTAAGCTCAGCACGCAATTTCACCTTTACACCGAGGGAGAGACAGCCCCATTTTTCTAACTCAGACAATCCCACATTTCAAGTAACAATCCTATTGAATCTGCTACCTTTCATTAAAGTAGCTCTTATAACTCTGTCAAATTCCCCAACCTTTCTATTGATTTTTTTCTCCTATTCAAAATAACTCTCCCTTACAACAAGAGCTGGTTGTCAGCCTCTTATCTCTTATTTTCACCCCATCTGATCCTCCTTCTCCTTGTCAGTCTTTCCTGATTCTAATTAATCATGTAGAAAATCAGGGATTTATGTTAAGAGGAACGTACAACTCTTAGCTCATCATTAACATACTGTAATTGCAGTGTAGTGTTACTGCTGCTGACCTTTTCAGTAAGTCAGTGGAAATCCTTTGGGGAAAGCAGGACATTCCCAGCCAAAATGAAGAGTTATATCTGGTTCATGTTACTGGATAGTTATTTCAAAATAAAACTCGGGATGCATCGCAACATTTGCAACTCACTCTAGAAATTACTGGAGCCTGGCAGGCAGCAGGAAGATGCTGCCATAAAACCAAACTGCTGTTATGTCCCTAAATTTTGTCTGGGTCTCCACAGGAATAGTCCCAAGATACGTTAACCCCTCCACTAAACATATTTTAATTTCAGACCATCCTCTCGTATTTCTTCTTAATTATCATGGGGCATTCACAGAAAAGATCAGCCAGATGGAGACTAAATATTTCACTACTACAAGATGAAGCATTCTGCACTAAAGTGGAACCTTGATTGCAATAAAGTCATTAATTAAAGTCTCAACTGATTGTCTTGTCAGTGTATGGGAGGCACTAAAGACAACTATGAGGAGACAGTGTATCAGCTACACTAAGGAAAATAAAACAGTAAACCAGACAGTTATAAGACGATGTTTAACTTGCACTGCTCATGGTCTTTACAGCACAACAAGATGGAAACTCAGCCACAAGCTCAATATAGCCATCCATTTTATGGTTTAAAATTATGACATACTGATTTCTTGACAATGACAAACCTGAACAAGTTTTAAGAGCAAAGTCTAGAGACTCGTGGTATAAAAATCTTACTTTACTAGAGATAAGATAGAACAGCAGTTTTGGCTTTCGGACATCTTGTTTTCAAACTTAAAATATTTTATGGCTTCCTGGACACTCAAAAACTGTGGGGAAATGGGAAACGGAAGACTAAGAAAACAAGCTGAAAAAAAGCCATGGTGTTCACTTGAAAAAAAATTTACAAATAATTAGATGTGAAAATCCCAAAGCCATCTTCTTGTCTGGACGATTAAATCAAGGGTGCTATACGAGATGTAGATGGAATAACCAGTGCATGCTAAATTCCCTGGACGTTCTACCACGCAGACAGTATGAGTATGGAGCCAAAGCCTCATTCAGAGTTTCACCAGCACATCTCCTATCAAAGTAATTGAGAGCTCTAACTATCCCCCTATAAGTGTGGGTTTGGTCCTTGGAGAGAATATTACAGTAAAATTACCTCAAACAGTCAAAATCTCAATGTGATATATTCCCAATGGTCCTCTTTAGGTCCCTCCATCATTTATTGACTTCTGCTTTGCTACATCCTGCCAGATGGAGGCAAGGAAATTTGAAGAGCAACTAGTAAATGAAATATAAAGAAATAAACCCAACGCTGGCTCCCTGTTTCACAATTAGTCTTTACTTGTGCTTGAAGCCAACACTAAAGATCTCTGCAAAATTACGATTACCAGACACACTGGATTCCAGAAATAATAAACCCAGCTGCAACGCAGCAACACAGGGTGTTAGTTCTCACCAGTATATCAAGAAAACTTACGGTGATACATTCATCTTTTAACGTCAAAAAGGGTGCATAAATCTAAACAGACGTATGCGTGCACCAAGAGTAAAACTTAAAGAACAGAAAAGGTCTGAATTCTAGCACCAAAGAGTACATATCCCCTGCCATCAACAAGTGGACAAAAGCCTAGACGTAGACTGTAGATGATTGTGAGTGCGACAGCAAGATTTAGCATTCAGGATAAACCAAAAAAACATTAACTAGTCACAGTTTATTCTCTGCAGTAAAGATTTTTGTGCATGGAATACCACACCTTTCTTCTACATTAATGACATTGTCTTCGGCCGGTGATAATATAAAACATCAGATATAATAAGAGGTAGCACAGTACACAGTGATAAACTTAGGCAAGGAGTTCTGAGCATTTAAATTAGAACTACTAGCTGTAGATCTGGACCACGCTGACGTTAGTAAGTATATTCAAAGGGGAAAGGAAGGAAATCAAAGTCGCAGCAAGAACAAAGATGCCACTAGAACCTGGAAAGTCTTTTAAGAAACTTGCTTAAACAAGGGCAAGAATTGTTAATGCAAATAGTTGTTTTGTAATAATAATTTAGTGAAATGAATCTATCAACATAATGTAAAAGCTCATTAATCAACATGAAAGGGAGTCAGCTCTTCATTTGCTGCTGGGATGGTTTGTGGGGTTTTTGCTGGGACAATTTTTATTTTCTTGATTTTTAAATGGAGAACTCCTCAAGAGCTCCAAAAACACGCATGTTGATACTTGTGGGTACTAAATCACTTGACTATTTCAGAAATCAAGCTGATGCTCCTATTAACAATTTGGCCTAGACAGTGCAAGTTTGTTCATGTAAGATCAAAGGGATGAGGTCTCTATGGCATATTGCAGTACGGTCCTTGGAATAAGATTCTCATGTACTAAATAAATTACTGTATATTACTGTGTAATGGTGTTCACGTTATAACTGACAATTAGTGCTATTAAAGAGAACGCTCATAAACAGCCAAAGCTCACATCAAATTAACACAGTCATGATTAAAATCACTCTTCTGATTTCTCCTCTTCACAGAAATAATCAGCATTTTGCATAAAAATGAGTACAAAGAAGCTAAAAAAATAAAATAAAAAAATCTCCGTTGAGATGGGCTGGTGGTACCAAACTCTGCCAGCGCAGCACTGACACGTCAGCTGTCTGCTTCCCTACGAAGTACCAAGTACTGGGTTTCCCCCCTTGCAGGCAACTCGCTCGGCGAGCCCTGCTCCCTGCAATCTCTGTGCACGCAAGGCTGGAATTGGTGCGCTGACACTGGAGATTAAAGCACTGCAATTACTCCTCTTGGCTTTAATGAGGGGAACCTGGGTTCTCTCCTGGCCTGAGGGAAGCTCATCTTCTTTATTTTAATTTTGTCACTTGGCCATTTAAATGATTTCTAGCGTTTGCATGTTCATTTATACTGCTTCGACTTCAGAAAGAAAAAAACTGAGTAATTATAGCAGGGAAGAACAATAACAAAATACAAAAGAGTCAGCAATTCATTAAAATTTAGAGAATGCAATGTTAAAAACTTTTCTCAACTTGACGAAAAAAGGAGCGAGACTATTTTTAAGCTGGCACAGAGCCCATGTCCTCATTAGGATTCGCGCTCCACTCACACAGCAATACGCTAATGGTATCGCTTTAATCTTCAGCACCACAGCATGAGCTCCTGGCATCATCCAGATGATGGTGCTAAAACGGCAAGAAGGAGGGGAAAAAAGAACCTTCAGGCCAATGCTGACCAGGTCTGGTACCAAATTGAAACCGGATTCTGGATAAAAGTTTGAAGCACGTGGACATCTCCATTCATGAATGCTCCTTCAGACACAGCCAAGCTTATAACGGCTTCATGAAGCTCAAGTATCACCAAGGAAAATCTAATCAATAAATAAGCAATCAGGACCACATAATGAAAGAACACCACTACACATGCCATGGTTTGAAAAGGAATCGCAATATGTTACATATGCATAAAAGTACTGCAAGATAATACGCCTTTGATCCAACATGCCTTTAAAGCAGGAAACAAAAGGATGTTCTCATGTATCTTACCAACTAATTTATCATATAAATCACAAAAAAATATGATCCAGATGGGCTTCAATGAAGGAAACCAATTAACGAAGACAGCCTTACCATCTGACACATTAGTTGCAATAATAAAAACCAAACAACATGGTCAAACAATAATGCTCTGTATTATGTCTGACATTTCTAATTAGTTTCTTCATCCTCTTCAACAAAAAAGACTACCAGCAAGCACTTCATTTCCCAGAGGAAAAAACCATCTAAACTTCATGTGCACAGAGCATAGTCTATGGATGAAGCTGATCTATCTGCGTTCCCTTGGGATGTGCTTTGGAACTAATGGATTTTGCATAGTCCACATCTGGTGGTACAATTAGAAAATGTTTCCTTTCAGCTGCGTCGCTGCTGTAACTGCTGCAGACCTGGAATGCCAATACCTGCGCACTCCCTGAAAGCTTTACCTGCATCCATAGGATCAAAATAACCAGAATGATTTAGGCTTTGCTTTCTGTGGGACAGGATTTTATTTTTTCCTTTCTACAGCCTTCCTAGAAATGCCAACTCTGAAATGAAGTACAGTATTTCTGGCACAGACCTCCCAGCATCAGGCAATTAGGGTTGCATCAGACAGTTGCAAGCTGAACTACAATTAGCATTACAAATTAAAAGCTTCACCATGCATGCATGTACAGTTACTGTCTGAGAGGGCTAATCCCAACTATGAGGACTGGTTTTACATATATTGGCAAAAAGGACTCAGTTTCATCACCTTAGATGTACTGGACCCTTCAAAATCCACCCATGAAAATCCTTTTCAGCACATGATGGAAATTTGGAATTCCTGGGTAGGAGGTAGATAGCATCACAACACGGAAAGGCTTCATTTAGAAACTGCTTTTCTTTTACAAAACAGTAAAAAGGAAAGGCTGTGGGAATTCTGCTAATGCCATCACACGCAGGAAGACCAGAGAACAGAGGTTCATGTCATTGCAATGAATACAAATCACTTGGAAAACGACATTTTCATTATTAGGATTAACACTAAACCTATCTGATGCAGCAATTTGTTTTGCACAGCATTCATAAACAAGCGACCTAAATTCTGAAAGGCAGTCTGCCTATTTTTTTTCCAATTTTAAATAAAAAAAAATTCCACCCATTTGAAAAGAAATTGAAAAATATTTAAACAAAAGGAAAAAAATTTCTTAGGAATTCATTTTCTTTCCAAAGTAAACCAGCTTTCATTCATCAAGCCAGCATCAAATAGCCCTGGCATCACTAGAAAGGGTTTGTCAAGTGGAAATACTATTTGACACAAACACGAAGTCCCAGGCTCCTTTACTACCTCTTCTCTCTGAATTTCAAAAGAGGAGTTGACTGGCTCTATAGACTTCGTGAGTGTTCCTTCTGCCATCCAGAAATAGGTTTATAAATATCAGTATTGCCAACTGAGACGGACAGGGCAGCATGACAACATTTGGGCCTTTGCTCTGTGTGTTCAGAGGTGGCTCCTTGAATGAAGTCACAGCTGCATCAAGCCAGAAGCTGCTGGAAACGCTTGCTAAAAAGATGACAAAAATCTCTGCTTCAACGTACAGATTCAGAATTGGGAGACAAAAAGTAGCTTCTAATGCTTGTGTGATGATGCAGTTGGAACAGTGAAAAATAATAATAAATAATATGACCTGGCTAAAGCCACGTGACGAACTACGGCACGCGGGGAGTTGAATCAAGTTCTTGCAAGATCCAGCTCTCAAGACAACCCTTTCTGCCCACGTGAGCTTCGTGAGCAAGCGCAGCTCCCTGCAACCTGCTCACATCTGCTTGCCACGCTCTGAAAGTGCTTATCTGCTTACCAACAGGTAAAGGTAATCTCAGATAACGTTTGTTTTATCTCACCACCCAAAGCCCTGAATATAGAGTGAAAAGTATCAACAAACTCTATTGACACAGAAAACATGACATTGATGACCGAGCGACCTGAAGCTATCAGTCACGAGCCAAGACTCAACTGCACAAGGCTCCACAGCAGCTCAGGGCACAGGAACCCTCCCATCTAAAGGCAGGTCCTTGAGGCCAGCTGCAGAGGCTTGCCCAGCCCTGTGCTCTAAGCATGGCCATGCTTGCAGGGTGCTGTGCCTGAGCAGAGGCGTTGCTCCCGCTGCAGCCCAGTGCTCGGCTCTGATCGCTGGGCGGCTGTGTGAGGGGGCTGGCTTGCGTCCAGCTGGCTCCTGCACACGCAAAGCAAAGGCACAGCTCTTGGCAGAGATCTGCATAGACGTCCTGTTAGCACAAGGCAAGGGACTGCAGCTGAGCGCAGGTAGAGAAAGGGCTGTACGTGCGCAAGGAAGCAACATCGATGAAAGACAGTGGTCTCAGCACGACGGCTCCCAAACCGCTGCGATTTGTTTGTAAGCATCATGGGAAAGAAAAGATTTGGAGGACAATGAGGTCACTTGGCAGATATTTGCAAGGAGATCCTCCCACACATGAAAAGCTTATGGGAGAAACGAGAAAAGTGGCTGTTTGCAACTTAACCCATGGGACATGAGAGCTGGCAACGCGAGCAAAGCCGAGCTCGGAGCTGACATTGCAAAAGCACATAAGAGATGATAGATAGAGTGCTGTGAGAGCCGGAAGGGCCTTGAAAGTGATATGTTCACTGAAGGAAACATTGCCCTATTTCACAGTCCTCTCAAACTACAGCAATACATTCTGATTTTATTTTTTTTTCGAGAACATAAGCGTATGTCTTTCCACTCACCTCAACGGGGAACCTCTTGCCATTGATGCTGTGCTCAGAGCCAGCCGATCCATTGCTTTGACCCCAGTGAAACTCCACTTTCTCTGCCTTGAATCTGCCCGGCAACCCGGCACCACTGACAAAATAATCATCCTTCAGCAGGATAGCAACTGCACACACAGAACAAGGAGAAAGATGTTCTTAGCACAGTTTTTCTGAAGCATTTACAGTTTTTGCTCATTATACTAGAATACTTTTTCTAATGCTTTCTAATGCAAATAAAATGTCTGGTCATCATTTTCCTTTTTACGGGGCTTGGTTTAAAAAAAAAAAAAGTCTACAAGTAATGCTGGCTAATTATGGAAGTGATTATGAAGTTACATAGACTACAGAAAATCTCAGAGTCCAAATTTCTCAAGGACTTTTTGTCCTTCTTATTGCACTTTGATTAAAAATTAAATGGCAGACTCCATCAAAACCTGTTTAATGGGATTCCAGAGAGTAATGGCTGACCACATCCCCTGGCCTTACAAACCCCTGAAGGTCTGTAGATCACAAGTTAGAGAAAGAATGGATTCTCTGTTTGTTGGATTAACTCTATTTTGGTGTGGGTGATAAACCCCTGTGCCCTGTCCCACCTCCACTGCTGGACCTAGTGGGTATTTCCTTTAGCCTCCCTACTCCTCCTTTCGACCTCTCTAAGAACTGGGATTTATTACAGTAACTCTGGCATTATTATTATTATGTGATTCAATAAGGGTCAAAAGGATCTTCTTTGTATTTTCTTTTCATTATCAAAAGCCTTTGTATTTTATGTAACAATAAAAGCCCCAAGTCCAAACAGAGGGCAAAATTGTACAGTGGAAGCTGGTACCTGTTAAAGGGAAGGTCTGTGGTCCAACCAAGAACTGAATCCAGCTTTAAAAAAATTTCTATCTGCTGCTCTCACTACAAGATCTCTCTCCCATTTTTAGTATGTATGATTCCTAAGAATTACTCCCTACAAAATCCTTTCTTCCCATGTCTTCCAAAATTGTTCCTTAAACATAGAACTAAAGTTGGAATTTTCTTCTTGTAAAAGCCATTGCAAATAACCACTTGCAGTGCCCAGAATCCTGCAACTAAAAGTTTTTGGGGATGGTTTGGGGGATTGTTTTTTTTTAAATTCTTTTTATTTTTTTTTTAGTGGGAATAGCATAACCTACAAGGATTTCTCTGTATTCTCAAGTCGACTGTGTCATCGCAATGGGAACATTCATATAAAAATGACTTTACTATGTAAGTGGGAGGATTTTATTCACTGTTGAAAAAAATTAGAAAAGTTGTTGAATCAGTGGCAGGCTTTGCTGGAGGCCGGGCTTTCTGCCACGCCAGGGCTGCCTTTCTGTCAGTACGGACAGTTACAGTTGGCTCCAGCAGCCTCATCTCAGGTGCAACTGTAAAACTTAGACACATCTCATTTTTAAATTATGTTAAAACCATCTACATGTTCAATTGCATGAGATGTTTCTATATTGTGCCAGTGACATCATAGGGGAATTTTCTTCCATGATTTCAGGTTCTGTTGGCACAACCTTTGCAGTAAAGCCTTTGCGTAGGAAGATGAGTGGTGCGGGACTGGCTATAGGATACTGCCTGTGTCAGCCAGGGTACTACTGGTGGTCACTGGCTTCTTACACCAAATCTGTGAAATTTAAGTGACTGAAAGCACCATGGTTCTCTTCCTCCCTCAAAAAATACTCAATGAGTATGCGGAGATGAGGAATACAGGAAAGAAGATTCGTGTGCATCTGTTAAAAACCTCTGTGGGGATTCAGTTGCATCTAATAAATATTTGATAGTTCCTAAATAATTTATGGCTCTGTCAGGGGTCATTTTACTTGTTTTAGATGAATAATTAAAAGGATAATTAGGAGGATGTACAATCTGAAATGTTCATCTAATTGTTCATTTTACAGTATTTCTTACACCGCTGAGCTGTACGACACAGGTTCCCATCACCTTCCTATCTTAGCAGCACCCCCTTACTGCTGGTGGTTTGAGGTCTTAATGTCATTTGCAGGACCACGGCTGGAGCTGTATGCCCACCACCCTTGGGAGAGGAAAAATAAACATGGATACAAAAGCTGTTCTTCTCCTGCCTTAACAGAGAGGCTTGTGACAGTCAGGACCAGCCAGAGTGATGCACATCACATAGGAAAAGTACTTAAGAAAAAAAATTCTCAGTGACCTAAAAAAGGGCAAAGTGGCAATGCCTGTGTAATGCTGGTGAGGGTATTGCTCCCACAGGCACCTTTCCCATGGGGCAGGTCGTCAGCTTCAGGCCTGGCTGACACCAGCTAACACTTAATTATAAGGTGGCACAAATGACAACAACCAATGCAAATACAACTACAAAATGTGCTTCTACTCTCCAAGTGATCTTTACCACTTGGGAATCAGCTACTATGGTGATGAAATCGAACCCACATTAGTGCCTTTGCCAGTGTAATCATGCACAAAAGCATTTCTAGTAAAGACAGGGGCTTAATGAAGCCATTTCCATTTTGTGAATGAAATGCTGTTTTCTGTACATTGTCTGCCCTTTACCTGGTATGGTGGGGGGGTGAGACTTGGGAAAGAGCACAACAAATCAAAAGGCAATAACCCCTTAACCTTTTAACATTTCAGAGCATAAAAATAACTAATTGTTCTATCCTAAAAAAAATTTATAAATTACTAGGTCCACTCGCAATAACAATAACCTCAGCAACACATTTCCTGCCGGTTAATGAGCGTCAAGGCTACGGGGCCTTTGGCTTTCCCTCGGATCCCTGTCTCTTTCAACCAGTCATTAATTGCTGAGAAATGCCCTCTACATCCGTCACCATTGCTTAAACAGATATTTCGTTTACTGTCTCTGTCAGTCTGCAATACGAAGGTCTCATGTGGCCATCTGCTCCAAGACTCTGCTGCCAAAATTCATTGCAATTTATGGCACAACCTGCCTCTGTGTTCTACCCACAAGCCAAAACATCCTACTTGGTTTGCTACTCTACCGCTTACCACCTTAAAAATTAATTGCCAGCAAGTTTCTTCAAAAGGTCAGAAAACCAAGAAAAGGAATGGGACTTGATAAAATAAGGGAGGAGTTAGAAGCTCAGTAGAAAAAAAATCAGGGATGACAGCAAAGGAAAGAGATTCTTCACGTTACCAGTAAAAGGCCGTAAGTTACCAGGAAAAGTGACAGTAACTGTTGCTCTGCGAAGCAATAACTTGTCAGCAAAAATCCATACCCCAATGGGTGAGGAAATCAAATATAGCAGCAGCGCTAAATTCACCCAGCAGAGAAGACTGAAGATACAGCTTTCTTTGCCAACTGCGCACAAACTGGAAAATTTGCTGGCACGTTTTGGTTCAACATGGTTTCCCATTATATGTGCAGCAATATGTTCCTATTACACATGCAGGAGAGCATTAGGATCTTTCTAAGAACAGCACCATCGCTTTTTTGGTAGTATTTCTTATTACATTTATTGCTGGTTACTACAAACACGCCTTTGTGACCAAAAGGGCAGGGTGCATAACATGAACAGATTAATTAAGCACCGAATTGCCATAGCATTCAACTCTGTCTGAACCTCATGTGTTACAAAGGGCAAAAAAGTCCCAATTTCTAAGTGAACAGGAGCATTTCTTAGTGAGGTTGGAAAAAAACCCTCAGTAATGCATCAAAACTCCAAGCTATGCTTGGTGGTGGTTTACGTTAACTGGATTTGCTTTGCAGTGAAAGCAAACAGGATCACAGCCTGTCACTCCATCTCGTCTGAGTGGCAATAACTTTCAACTCCTGCTAAGATCCTGAATTGCTGGAACTGGATCTGAAGCACTTGCTGGACTCCAGGTTGTGGCTCAGATCCAGAGCCCCCTGGGAAGTGATGGGTGTATCTGAGGTCACGCTGTGTGCACAGCTGTGTTGCAAACTCCCGGAGCAGGTACATGCCTTAGGTTTGGCTAGCAGACCTCTGAGGAGGGACACGTTACATAAAAAGCACTATAGAGACGCATGTCAAATGTTAATAAAGATAAAAATATACTTCCAATAAATAAAATTGAATTAATTAGTGGTTTAATCCAATTCCCTAAAAATATATGACCTTGTCAAATATGTGGCCTTATAATTTCTGCTTTTTACATTTTTAGAATTAAAGAGTAATCAAATGCATGCGGCTTTGCATATAAATCAACCTTGACCTTTTGGTGAACTGTTTTTGGTAAAAATAAGCAGTACTCTGACTGTTCTTTTCTCTAAAAGCCAGAACAAACAGAGCAGAAGAGGATTCAATTCAGTGAAGAACACAGTGCTATAATCATATCAGAAACATGTTAATAAGCCCCCACTACTCTGAGCAGTTATTGCTCTTTCTTCTCTAAAACCTTCCAATTTCTAAGAATTCCTCTTTCCTTCCCCCTGAGCCTTGCATCTCAGCATTCTTTTGGATTAGATCTTACAGCCTCCAAAAGCTGATAATTCAAGGTTACACCTTGAAACTCTCATATAGCCTTTTATTCTGAGGAACAACTGACTACCAAGAGAATTATTTTATACTGAGAAACTAAAAAAAAACCAAAACAAACCCAACCACCCTTAAAAAAAAAAAAATGCTTAAAATCAATTTAAAGAACTAGCTTTGCACAGAATGCAGAGGCAGAGATAGGTGGATGCTGCTGGAAAATTATATTAAAAAAAAAAAAAAGGGCAGCAAAACCCAAATAACAGAACAATGAAAAAGGAGAGTGGAACATGGCTTGAATTTTTAATTGACTGCAGGCAGGCTACGGAGACAAACAGAAAAGAACATACCCGTTTTTCCTGTGTTTTTCATCCAAGTCTTGTTTGAAGATTCGTTGTCAAAACCATCAAGCTGCAATTCTTGATACTCATCTCCAACATAAGCCTGATGGTCTATGATGTCTATGGGAGACTGATGAGACCCTCCACACTTCTCGCTGGAGGTAACCCAGTGCTCAGGACCATAGGTACCTGTTAAAAAATACCAATACCAAATAACATTAACAGTGGCTCAATAGTTCCGGATAACTCTTAAATAAGAGGATGAAAGCACTTAAGCTCCCCAGGTAACTCCACCACAGTTACACTTCTTGCATTTGAAAGAGGTTAAGGCTTGTAAACTTAGGAGGAGATTGAAATCCATTAGCTTGGCACAGGACTCTGTATTTGCCTCTAGCAGAAATGAACAATGGCTTTTTTTTTTTTCTTAATTACTATTCTATAAAACTATCTGTAATTCTCCAGCTCCCCTTGTGTGCATGTTATCAATTAGTGTGGCATTACAGGAACTTTCCTAAAGCTCCAGCCTTAATATATTACAATATAGTTTATTTGTTCACATGAGACAAATAAAGTAACAGCTACCCATTAACCCACGTTCGTGCAATATTCTGCTTAGATAATATGATCTTTATTAATGATCTCATTTCTTTTGGAGGTTTTGAAGCCAGAAAAGATAGAAAGAAAGAACTAAGCTAAATGTATATTAGTAAATTTGAAGAAAACAACAAAGGAAAAAAATAATAAATTGCTCTGGATGAAGGAAGTAAAGGGGACAATGAGCTGTCAGGAAAATACTATAACTTTCTTTTGTTGCTCTTCTTACATGAGTTTTCCATTTTCCTTCTTAGCACAGTCTGTTCTCACCTGATGTAAACTACTCTCTCAAAAGAAGTCAAGTCAAAGATTAGCAGGTTAATGAGAAGGTCCAAGGACTGATGGGCAGGGTCTTGCATACATGGCTGTACCTGGGCACATCAGAACCATTCACGTTACATGACAGCTAACCTAAAGCAGACATGGAGCTTAGTACTGTCACCTTTTCTCCCTGACACACCATTCTACCTTTTTTTTTTTAATTAAAAGAAATTGCAGGAAGTAGTTTACATTCTGGCAAGTAATATACCTCTACGTTGTGAGTCCATCACTAGCCACCATTCAAGGTCAGTTAGAGAAGAACATGTCACAGCTGGGAAGAGAAATGACATCACCAGCCTCCATCCCCATCACATCAGGGTCCTCACAGGCTCAGCAGAATGCTTCAAAGTATTGTTCAGTAATTTAAGATACTTGCTGTTAACAACAGCTGTCCACCCAACTGTCAAGGCACAGGAGGAACAGAGCATCCTGCTCCTGTTCCAGGGTTTTTATCAGCTCCAGATTACTTTTTTGGTGTATCCTTAACCCCCAAATTATTTAACTCAATTTCATAATAGGATTGCACCAGTCCTGCTGTTCAGTGAAGAAAAGCAGCAGTGTCTTACAGTGTGCAGTGGAGCTGCAAGAGGCAGTATCACAAACCACTGCTAAATCTGCCAGAGGATGTCTGCCACAGCCCTAACTGACCGTGGCAATTCTGCAAGGTTCTCCAGCACAGTCAATAAAAAAAATCCACAAAAATAAAAGGTTTCAGGCAAAGATCTTGTCATACCCACCATATACTAGCCCTGAAACACCAGGGACCCTCAGCAGCACATGCAGAAGGATCTCCAGTGAATTTCAATTTTTCCTATGACCTCCCTCTCCAGCTCTTAAATTGTATTAACAGAGACTAAGAGATTATCTTCCTAGGAGTGCAAACAGTACTTTAAGCTCCTGAAATAACAGCACAGAGTTCTTGTAAAGCCCTTTTCGCTCACAGTTCTTGAAGAGCTTTACAGCAACATTATTCTCATCTGAAGACGGGGAAATTGATGGCCTGAGAAGGGAAGCAATTTGGCCAAGCTCATCTACCAAACCCAAGTTACAACCCAGGGCTGAACTCTGCCCTCCCAAGACCCTTGATGTCACACTTGTATCATACCTCCAAACCACACAGTCAGCACGTCAGTTCAAGAGGCAGACAGCAGTAAATTATGCACCAATATGCATTTATTACCCTTGTATCTCAGCAGTGTATGCAAATTCAATTAGCGCCAGCCCAGCCCAGCAGTTGTGAAGGCCAGTTTCTTCAGCCTCTGGGTTTTAATCTGCCTAGTTGCAAAATGCATTCTTCCTATCTTCCCGTGGGCTAACGCAGGACACTTAATCAATAGCATGATTTTGTTCTACACTCACCACACACGAATGCTGTATGGCAGCATAAACAACAGCAAGAAAATGTTTTACCTTCAACTACAATTAGGCAAAGTTGGAACATCCTTTAAAAATCATTTGCATCATCTGCCCAGGTTAAAAAAATCAGTTTCATTTATCTCATGGTTCAACTTGTATTGTCAGCAAAAGCCACTTCCAGTTAATTTCCCAGTGTACTACACCCAGGACCACCAGAATTATTAAAAATCCTACATGGGGAAAAGCAAACACGTTCCACTCAAACACTGATATTTTTACTGAATCAGAATGCTCTTAGTAATTGGTTTGCAGTGAATTAATTGGCAATTCAGATTTATTTTTCATATAACCTTTCACGTACTCCTTGAAATCTGGGAATTTGCTTTAAAATGTTTTGTACCACACAATCATCAAACCTGCCAGCTCTCATTTTTTGGCTTTGTTATAAACATGGGGTGAGCTTTTCAAAAGCACTCTGCTCACAGAGGCTATCACAGTGGTTTCAGCTGTGCATTCGAAAGGAGCTGTGCACTCCAAATTTTCTTTTTTAAGTATTTTGGTGTCAATGGGGAGACTTGTTTGGGTTTCTTTGAGTAGGCAGATTAATTTTAACAGGGACTGTGGGGTTCCTTCCATGCATCTTGTCACAAAGGCTTTTTTTTCTGCCTTTTTTTT
>WEIS01091138.1:0-30523 GCA_013389965.1 Todus mexicanus
ACTGATAAATTTTTTACTTGGTGTGGTATGATGTGAGAATACAGAGGAGGGTTGAATATCTTGAGCAGCTTTATTAACTGTGTATTAAGATGCATAAAGGGCAGACAAATTGCATTTACAGCTACCTCTGAGAGAAGGAGCTTTTGCCAGAGGATTTAACACCCAAGACACTGAGGTATTAGGAGCATCTTTCAGGGAAATTGTAAAATGGGAACAAAGCAGCAATTTGGTCCCAATATGGGGACCATGTAGAGACAATGGTAAGGAAAAATGTGAGCTATTTTGGTAGAAAATACCTATGAGGATGTTAGCAAGAAGGCAAGACCAGGTTTTTCACAGTGGTGCGTGGTGGGAGGGTGAGAGATAATGGGCATAAGATGAAACAGGGTAAGTTCAGACTGGGTATGAGGATAACTTCTGGGGACAGTGAAACATAGCAACAGGTTACTTGTAGAGGTTGTGCTGTCCACCATCCTTTTCAAGATGTGACTAGATAAAGCCCTGAGCAACCTGGTCTCATCCCACAGCTGATCCTGCACTCCTATAATCCTATGGAAATGGGAATCACTTCACCCTAGAGGCCAGCTTGGAACCCAGAAACATGTCGTTCCCAATAGGAAAATTGAGGATGTACAAGGAATTATTCACCAACTTTACAATGGAGCTAGGATGCAAATAATGAAACTGGGATTTGGCCTTTACTGACAGGCTTCTCCATATTACCAGTTAATCTTTGTTTTCCCTCCTAACCAGCTTCAGACCAAAGAAAGCCCTTGTTCTCCTCTCTGTCTCTCTTTTTCTCCTCCTGTACTTTGTGTAAGGCTGAGGGAGCTGGACATGAGATCTCTTCTGAATTTGAAGAAGGTGCTCAAATGCAGCGGCATATAATCATATATCCTTCTATGCCAGGCTTTTGCATATTGCTTCCAAGTGCTGCTTGCTCTGCTAGCAGGGCAAGATTAAATACTGTACTGATATACCCCACATGGCAGCATCTATGACTAGACCATCAAATCAGTCAGTGACATACCACCGGTGCAAAAGTCATCAATCTGTCTCCATAGTGACACATCTCCTGCTGAGATACTTCTGGGCAAGGCACAGGCAAGAAGCAAAGTTACAAAAGGTGTTTTTCTTATGCTGCAGAAGCTGTTTTTATTTGCTTTTTGTGCTCTTCTGGTTTTGATCTGTGGGGTTTTTTGGTGGGTTTTTTCTCATGTCATTGTTGCTGCCATACATGCTTAGATTTTTTTTCTCTTTTGTAAAATATATCTATGGAAATAGATGATACTTTCAAATCAAAAAAAGAAAATTTTTAAACCTTGCATCCAAGGTGACAATAATAGTATCTATACATTTATATAGAGGGGTCACTTAATGAGAAACCTGACAGCTCCAAACTCCCAGGCCATCTATGTGTGGCCAGTGTTGAAATCCAAATCTGATTTCTCCACTCTAAATTTATCTCTAATAATTAACAAGCCTTTGCTGGATTAATAAACATGCCAGGTCAAGAATCTCATGTTCATTTTGCTTATTTTCAGTCCTGTCCATATTAGCATGTAACTTTAAAAAAAAATAAATCTAGTGTTACTTATTGTAGTATTTGGGAGTTCTGAAAAATTGCCTGCCAGGAGAGGTTATTCAAATCCTGGTCTTGATGTATTAGCCTAGACAGTTTTAAAGCCATATCTACAGCAAGTAGTTAGCCATACTGCTGAACAGACATTTTTTAAAATGAACTACAAAGAATAGCCTATTGTGGTTAGCTTATTTTATTTACAGCATTTCACATGGTGTGAACATTAAAAATTTACAGAGTAATATTGATTTGCAGCTCCACCAAAACCATTTCTACCCAAACTACGGAACCAAACCATTTGAGGAAAGGTTCCTTATTCCAATGATTATTTGCGCTGCTCCGAAGGCTGCGCTCTATGAGGCAACCATAAATTCACCTCCTGGCAGAAAGTTAAAGAAGAGGTGCACAAAGTGAATAATTGCCAGGAAGCATCGGGAAAGGAGTCTTGCTAGTGCGTGTGATGTGCGAGAGCTGGAGGAGACTGGTGTGTCTGATAAGGGTTTAATAAACGTGTCCTCGGTGGGTCCTGCCACTGGCTGGGACGCAGGGTGGCACTGTTGTCAGCCACTTGGTTAGCTCAGAAGCATCGCCCATTTTCAGCTGGTGAGAGAGTTTTTGTCATTTCTGTCACTCCCCGGACAAAAAAAGCTGATAAATTTGAATAGACCAGAAAACCAAATGATAGCGGGTAATGGCACACAGCTTTTCAGTGACACTTCTGCCTGACAAGTGAGTGGCAAAAGAGGAAAAAACAAAACAAAGAGAAAAACCTCTAAAAATTGAGAAAACCGTAGAAGTCCAAGTACCCTTAAAAAAAAAAAAAACAAACAAAAAACAATGTGAAAAAAGTGTGTGCTGAAAATAAAGATGCCCTTCTCAACCTCATTAATGGGAACTTGATTAGATGTAAAATTTATGAAAGATATTGGAAATGTGATCTTTCTCCCATTAGGAGAAAACTGGGGAGTTCAAGTCTGTGGGAGAGCTGGGTGAGATTCATATGTAAAAAGATACATCTCCATCAGGAAAGATATATTTGAAACATCTGGTAAAGTTCTTTGGCCAGCAATCTGTATGTCCTAAAAAAAATATATATATAAAATCCTTTAGGTCCCCCCTGTACTAGACATGTGGAATTAAACTGTATTTCATGCAGATGTTATACACTAGATTATTCAGCTTTCAGCCTCTCTGCTCATAAGTTCTGCTCACACTTTGGAACTAAACTGCCCAAATTTCAAAAGAAATTCCAGCATTGGGCTACACTTGTCAAGAAAGGAAATGAAAATCCAGATATTTTGGAAGTTTTAATCTAATTGTGCTGCTCTTAGGACATATAAAAAAACTCCAAATTAAACCACTATAACCCAAACAATTCTAAAGTAAAAAATTCAGATTTGCACCAGTACAAATTACAGCAGGATCAAATTCATCTTAACTCATTTAATTCACTGCTCATATTAACTCACCAGCATAGTAAGGGCCAGAGTTACAATTAATTCATTTTAAACCACCCAGAGTGGAGGAGAATAAATAAAGATAGGATTTTGTAGCTCAGTTTAATACTTCTGAAAACCACAAATGAAAATAAGATCCAATAAGAGTAGAAAAAACTTTACTTGGAGTTTGTTGGTCAAATCCAGTAAAGACCTGGATGATGCTGCATGTTGCACGGCAGCTGTGAGGAGGTGAACAGAGATGTCTGAGTAATTTGCAGTAGTTTGAATGTATAGATTTCTCACTAGAAGGGCAAGTAGCAGTGAGAACAAACAAAGGTGGCATCATATCTCCATGGCACCACCTCCCACTTGCATTGGTTGACTGGTGGGGTCTGCTGTTGTCCCAGGTGGGACACGTCATGGAGGGGTTAGGCGTTCGAGTCTGTAAAAAAGGCAACAGGCAGGAGACAAAGTCAGGGCTGCTTTACACTAGCCAGTTGTCAGCCTATTTAGAGGCCTTTGTTCAGTGTCTAAATTACTCAGTGTGTTACTCAGCAGCTTATGACCAGATCTGGAGACATTTAGGCTTTCCAACTAAATGTAGGAGACTGAGTCCATCAGTATAATCCATTACCTTCCCCAGCCTAATCTTTTAAGTCTCTGGTAAATTTTTATTTTTTTTTTCATTGTCAAAGCAACTTCAGCATCCTGAAGTTTTGCTCTAGGGGATGTAAAAGGAAGGAAGATTGTACCTGTGAATGCAGAATTGCTTTGGTCCATAAAATGGAGCATCCCAGGAAGGATTTATTATTTGTAATGGTCTTATAAGTGATAGTGAGATAAAAGCAACATGAGATTTGAAACAACATGAGTGTCTTAAGGAGAGATCTGAGTGGCAGGAGATAGTGAAAATATCTTTCTTCCCTCTGCTGGCATTTTAGTATGTCCATTGAATCAAAAAAGCTTTGCATTGGGGGAAAAGGAAAGGGGAAAGGAAAGGACTCAGTCATAATCTAGTTATACTGCTGTCAGAATTAATGGCAAAGACCCTGTTCATCTTTATCAGGCAGAATCAGCCCTCCTAGTGAGATTAAGCTACAGATCCGGGGCTTGCTTGCAATCCCACATCCAAAGGAGTAAAATGGGGCTGCTTAATTGAAACACAAGCCATGTCACCAGTAAAAATTATGCAGGAGGGACTTGTACCTCTTCCTGATTCTAATTCTGTGTCTTTTACAAAGATCTGTCTTAATGGTACAGTCGTATCCTACCTTGTCATACAAACCACTGAAGGAGGCAGGGGGAGGAAGGCAATTCATTCTACAGAAGTAGGTCCACTAGAGAGGTATTTAGGTTTTATAAATAGGTCTATAAATAATACATTTCTATTTCTGCTGGGTTTATTGCTATTGATATGCAATATAGTCCTCTGGGCTTCAATCTGCAGGTATTTTTATTACTTGAGGTCATTGCCACGTTGCACTGTACAAATAGCACACCGCATTCACCTCAGCAAATGTTTATTTTTGCATGCCTCCGTGGCTGTCTTGAAAAGGTGATGCATCAGGTGTTACCCATTTCTTCTACCTGTCCTTAGATTTTGCTAAGTGTATACTTTTATGGATCAGTTGAAAAGCCCAGACCACTCTGTAATTTAAGATTTTATGCCTGACTGCTGGATGTCATCCTAATAAGTGTGGTGATGTGTGCTCTTGTGTGAGGAGGTATAAAAGAAAATAATGCTTTGTTTCTCCGATGGGCTTCTGTGACTATTTCATGATGCCGTCTGCACCTTTGTTAATTGAATAAGGATTATTTTGGAATGAAGAAACCTGTAGTGGTTGAATAAGATTCAGGCAGTGCAATTAAAATGTTAACACAGATTGCTGTTAAAGAGGCAATTCCCTTTTTCTCAATGTACATACAAGGACCAGAGCTGAGTTGTAGGTGGTCAGCTGCTGGGTTTTATTCTCTTCTAGCTTATAGTAATACCACTAGTCCGCAATAATTACCTCTTTGAAGCTTATTTTAATTGTATTGTTACTTATGTCAAGTCAGCAAATGAGACCCGAGACTGTTTCCCTGCTGCTGTATAACTACCCAGCAAGAACTTGCCACCTCCATTAAGCTATTTGTGTGCTGCTTTCAGAATTTTGCCACGTGCTGGCTAATGTATGCATGAACAGCCACGCAGTAAAATCACACTGAAGATACAGTGCTTGAATGTTTGTGGTGCTGCAAAAACCTGTGGGCATCTCTGTGCTCCCCACAGGCACTGAGTCTGAGCCAGACTGGAGCAGGGGTGCAAGCCTGCGTGTCAGACACACCCCAAGCTATCATGGCATTGTAGAAGCAAAGAGCAAGCCTGCAGCTGAATCCAGCTCTTCTGCAGCCATCCAGTGCCCGTGCCTGGAGAGTGATGGAAACCTGGAGAGTGATGGAAACCTGGAGAGCGACAGCAGCTGAAGAGATGTGCAAACAGAGGTCATAAAGCACTGAGACTGTGCTGCCATTCCCAAGCAGTGTCTAACGAAATGAAAAGCTCTTCCTTTTTCCCTTGCCATCATCTCTGTCACATCATCCCCCGGAGATCAACCCCTAGCTCTCAGAAAAGCTTTCTCCTAAAATATATTAACCTTAGCTCTCTCTTGTGTCACTACTCTAATTGAGACTATTTACCTCTGCTTTTGTCACCCGCCCTCCCGCTCCTCTTTTATTGGTACTGTGTTGTGTTAGCATCCGTAAGCATACGCCCTTTCCTGTACATGTCAGATGGGCAGAGAGCTATCAGTAAGACCTATCATTTGTCCAGTGGTGTTCTGGATCATTAGCACAGTGTCTCAGTTTCACCCTCTATCCTAGTGCTTTCCTTAAGTAGATTTCACTGCATAAGTCCCATTTGCAAAATGATGGCTTAAGTGCACATGTTAATTGCAAGATTTAATTATACAGTGGTGAAGTTGTGAAATTTTCCTCCTAATTAACAAGGAAAAACTTGGCGCGGGAGAAAGGATATAATGGGGAAACGCCTTTTGCATTTCATCATTAGCAATTCTCGCACGTGGTTGTCACAGTGGTGCGTGCCCTGGCTCATTGACTTCCCTGTGTGAGGACAGATTAGGTGCAGGTGAAGGCCACGAGGTCCACAGCCAGACACCTACAAGGGAAACAGTGGTGTAGGTGCTGGAAGGGAGCAAAGCATTGGCATTACAAGAGAAATATCCAGAGAGTTTCTGGGAGCTCCTTTTCACAGGCATG
Organism: Todus mexicanus; assembly: GCA_013389965.1. Classification (NCBI taxonomy): domain Eukaryota; kingdom Metazoa; phylum Chordata; class Aves; order Coraciiformes; family Todidae; genus Todus; species Todus mexicanus. Next base: position 6,280 of record WEIS01091138.1, read on the forward strand.
TTGACCTGCAGCAAGCAGGGTGAGCCCAAATCAATTTTATACTGAGATTTGTTTCCAAAGTGGTATCTAGAGATTTGCTTCAGATTCATATCCAGTCTTCACAAACTATATCCCAGCATTAGGTGAGAATTAGAGACTCGGACAAAAAAATGCTGTTTCCACTAGATGAGAATCTGTTTCTATGTCTGCAGATCTGCCTGCCTATCTGCCTCCTAACATGTTTTTTGAAGGTGAGACACCTGATTTTTCTCATCTTGGATTTCTCTTTTGCTTCTATTTTTTTTCCTCTCTCTTTTTTCTCTGTTTTTTGTTGTTGCTGTAGTTGTTTGGGGTTTTTTCTTTTTCTTGTCCCAGTAGCCAGTTCAACTATTTAGCCTTTCTGTTAACTCTCCTTTCTCTTTCCTTTCCCCAGGACAGACTCTCAGAGAAGCTGTGCTGGCTGGGAGTATGAACAGACCCAATGTCAGTACCAGGGCACTGGAAATGAAAGAATATTAGACAGTTAATGACTTCTTTTAGGTAAGGCTCTCTCACAAGCCCATCCTAATTGAGCTGAAGGGGTACAAAAGGCACAGTTCATATAAAGACTGCATCCCCCCTCTGCCCATAGCTCGTTCTCCTTTCCTTTAGCCTTTTTCATCTCATTATGTCATGTTTTTATTTTATCTTACTGCCGCTAGTCCTAAATGGCTGATGCTCTCAGGTTTTTGAAGCACTCTGCTCTTCCTGGCAGCCTTGACTCCTTACACCCAGATCACTGCTCCTGGGGCTCCCATTTTCCACTCATCAGTGGAAGAGTATCGTAAGTGCTGTCAGTCACCTTTCAGCGCAGCACTGGGAATCCCTGGGACACTGGATAGCAGAAGGGTTGTGGCAACAGGCTACAGTTCTTTCTTTTGCAGGAGCTCAGTGTGGTCGAATTAATCTTGCGTAATTTTGGAGACCCCCTATAGATAAGATATTGAAGTGTTTCAGGATTTCCAGATAATTAATTTGAACCAAATTGAAAAGTCACATTTACATAAAATAGAAGTGGTTTATTCTCCTTTTGTATTTTTTTATATCATAAATTGCATTGTACATAATAATGCAACATCCCTTCTAAAATTAGGATTTGAATCTTTGACTTCGACCTTACCAAAAAAAGGGGGGGGGGGTTGTTTCTTCTTTTTTTTCCCACATGAACTTTTGTAGAATTCAACACACTCCCATGGAAAGCCTTGAGACTTATAGTGTATTTTTTCATTCATCATGCAGTAACCTTACCTGACATTAGAATTTCACACGCTTTTTCTTTAAGGCATACTGCATGGATACGTAATTCTGTACTCTCAGACTTCAGATAATGAATAATCATATTCACAGATCAACCTAATTAGGTAGCAGAGAGCATTGCCTACAACAGAGTGAAAAGTGTATATATTCACAGCTAGACAACTGTTCATTAGGGGCCTGACCTTGCAGCCATTATTCATGTTGAGTGGTACTCACTTATAGGAGTTACTCCTATTGTCTTCACCATGCATATGACTACATAAAATATCATCTGCCAATGTTATGACTTCCTTAACATCCCAATATTTTCTACCTACAGTGACACCTGGTGTAAATTATGCAAGCAAATTTTTGAAGAGAAGGCAGCACTGGCAGCAGTGCTGTGCATTTCATCTCATCTGTAGGAAAAATCCCTCCCAACATATCAAGCCATTTACTACTGTAGAGCTGAGATAATCCTAACTGGCCTTGAGTATGCTCCTAGTCTGTTGCTGTGTGATTTAAACTTTATTTACTTAACCCTCTTGAGGAAACCTGTCTGTCTTCGCGCTGCAGAGCAGCAGAAGGACATGGTCAGTAGACCACACTCCAGCTGATGGGGCAGTTACCAGCAGCTGGGGGCCCGTTAACATATTAAAATGCACTAATACAATCGCAAGCAGTTGTTTCAACAGTCCCTCGGGGATGAATGGATTTGAATTGCAGATTCTTGTTTTCCTTCTCTGGGGTTCTCTGTGTTTTTCTGTCCATTTTCCATCATCTTATCCAGGAGATCTAAGTCCCTCTCTGACCTAGCTTGGTCAATCTGAGTGCTGTGTGTGCTCCACAAACTGGCTGCGTGCCACACAACGCCCCACACATACAGACCTCTGGCAAGGGATGGTTGTGAGGAAACGGATTCTACCAGGTCAGTTCATACACCCATTTTTGTCTGTCCCCTTCTCCTTGGGAATGGACTGGGAATGGGCTGCATTATTTGGTCAGCTTCCTCCTGGCTGTGTTGGTGGTTAACCACTCCGCCGTTGCAGCAGAGCTTAGGCAGAAGCTATTAGTCATCAGACATCCATGTAACAGATCATTACATTTTGCTTTATTTCTCAGCAAATCCACTTGACGATGGAAGGAATCTTTGGAGACTTCTTTTCTGGTCAGGAGTCAGTCTAACATAGAAAAAGAAGTTGTGTTTCAAGGACAGGTAGTCCACTTGAAGGCATGGGATATCCAGGTTTTCCCCTCATTTTGATGCAGAATACCTGCAGGACCTGCAGTAAACCATTTATTTCCCGTCCCTGCCCCAGTCCCCTATGATATGCTGGAGACCCTTATGCACTGATGGAATGTTTGCTGCCCATTTAAGAGAGGTTTTTGTGCAGCAAAGTTGTTTTCCAGTGCTACACTGCTTTGTAAATAGAGAGTAATTCGCTGCTTGGCTAGGCTGGGCAGTACGAAATGGGTGATCTTCTCATTGCAACAGGGAAAAGCCATCTGTCCTGCTACCTCTTTATTATCACGCTGTCTGTAACCCTGTTTCTGTATCCAGCATCAGCACAGCCAAACCCTGCCTTGCTCTGCTCAGCAAGCACCGCTGTACCACAGACAGTAATAACAAGGCAAAACCTGTATTTGTTTAATGCATTGCTGTGTGACAGCTTTTCGATATAGGTAAGCTTCATGGAACAAGTGGAGGTAATGAGCTTGTGTATTGGCTTAATATATCAGGCAACAACATTCGTATGTACAAGGCACCTTCTAACTACTGTGAGTGGTTTGTGAGCAGCAAAGATGTTATCTGATGCCAGGAACGGAGGTTGTTTTTAATATGTGAGGCATGTGTTGCTGTCAGGTTTTGTCAAAGAAAGGATGGCTTTTCTTATCTTGTGACAGGGCAGCTCTGAATACAACCGAGGACATGGTGCAATGACACAGGGAGGTGAGCTCCAGAAACAGCCTTTACAGGTAGAATGGATGTAAAGATTTTGAGCCCAGCAGATCCACTCCCCTCTCCTGTTTCTCCAGTGAGGAGCTGCCCTAAGAAATATTTTAAAGCTGTTTCTTCTTCAGCTCTGTGGGGATGCACAGGATTTAATGCACAGCTGTTGAGCATGCAGGCAGGGCCAGGGTGATCAGACAGCAGGTAACAGGGCCCATGGCTGAAGAGAGGTGACACTGTACGAGCTCCCATGCCCCTGTGAAGCTCTCATTAGCCATTGCTGTGGTTCAGGTTTCTATTATGTCTTATGACAGTAAAAGCAGAAACACACTCCCACAGTCCAGAAATTATACAGACAGGACTCCGTGCTCAAGACAGGCACTTTCAAGCCCATCAATGTCCATGTTACTGCTGGAAGTTTGACTGTTAAGTATTCCTCTTCTTGTTTTTGCCAGTATCAGCCCATGTACACTAGGGCTCTTACTCTATTTCAGAGGGAATCAGGCAAAACCTTTGGACATGATGATGGTAGATGATCTGACTAAACTGGAAGTGATCAGGAGATCAATAACGTATTGATACTCTGTTAAACTGAATCTGGTCTAGATAGGTCAGACATCTCTTCAGAAGTTCACTGAAGCAGTGGAAATCTGCATTTGATGTGAGACGTTGGTCCGACAAGATGCAACTAATCCTGGCCAGGATCCTACTGGTGTCCCAGCCTCTGGAGCAAAGCTGATCTTGAGTAATGTGATATATTTGGGGTCTTCTCTTTTGTAATTTTTAACTCTTTACAGGTTTTCTCCTTCTCTCCATTACACGCAAGCACCAGGTCTGTCTGAACCCACACAGACCCCAGTGTAAAGCCCTGATGTCTGCCTTGGGGATGGAGACCCAAGGGCTGCCCAGTGCTGTCACACTCCCAGCCAACTGCCCCTCTCTACATTCAGCCTACTGTGCCCAGTGCGGGGGATGAGCTCTTCGCAGCTTTCAGATGCTCCTTTCTCGCATTAAGAGGGAAACAGAAAGCGATTATGAGAATTCTCTCAGCCCTATTCATCCGAGAAGGGCTCACTGTCAGGGTTGTGATTTTCCTGATTCCTTTTCCATAATGCTGGCAATGATACAAAAGCAAAAAACCACAGAAAAGCTCCTAGTCTAAAAAAAGCTGTTGCTGTATGGCAATCCTGTGATGACTTATTGCCATCAGACATGGGAGTTTACTATAGATCTACTTTAGGTCATAAGTGCAAAAAAATCTCTCGTTAATATTTAAAGATGCTTAGCACAAAAGCATGCATAATTAAACAGTGCATCAGAGCTGATAATTCCAAATAATTTGTCTTCTGAAAAGGGATTTTTGTAATTTGTTAAACTGGTTTGAAATCTGCAGCTTAGCAGCAGGAGTATGTTTGCATTACAAAATGAGTAATTTTAAACGTTGGGCTGTGTCCATTCTCTCTGAGACGAAGAGACAGACCATGAGGAAAGGTTTTTGAAAATGCACATGGGTGTGGATTCAGTATTACACAAAGCTCTGTGTCTGTCTGAAATATATGCATCATTTTTAAAAGCAAAGCTCTGTTTCTGCCAGGTGTATCATTGCTGTCTCTCCTAGGATATTTTCATGTTCCATAAGGAGATCATTGATATTAACCATGTCTTTCTCTAGATAACTCAATAGCGAAGGTATGCCTGCAATAAGAATGATCTATTAGTTAGTAAAACAAGTGTCATACAAGGCAAATATGAAAAAATTAATGGTGTCAGGTACAAGATACAATATACTGTGAGCTTTTCATTGCATGCAAAAGGCCATCTGAGCACATTTTCTGCCTGGTTGCTAAAAATCTATGAGGAAAGAAAATGTGCTTATGATCCATTGCAAATCATGCTTTTCAGAAGTGCCAAAATACAAATTGATGTGTGAACACAGCTATTCTTTAATTTAATATAAGATCAAAAATTAAATGGCAAATCTTCAGGGCACACTCAGATCATTGATCACACAGGAGAGTTATTTACAAGGCAAATCTAAACTCCCTCTTTTACAAGTCTCACTGAAGGTATTTCTAGAAGCGACTGAAGTTGTCACCGTCTTGTTTAGCTAAGACAGTAGTGGGAAAGCAAATCTCAGCAGGCACAGCACTGCTGTGATGAAGGTGCATTGGCTGTTACTAACTCAGGACCTGGAGCTTTTGACTTAACTCCTTGCCACAAATGTGTTTGCTATTTAAACTAGTTCGGAGGAGATTGGGGAGGTGCATTGGAAACTGTCACATATTAACAGTCTACTCAGTGCTGTGGCTTATGCAACAGTCCAGCACTTCATTGTTAGTAGGAGTACAAATAAAAGACTGAACTGTTTGTGCCAGGTCCTGCTCTGAAGTGGCTAACATTGATAGTGAAGGGAGGGAGGGAGGAAGGCAGGAAGGCAGGAAAGCAGGCAGGCAGGCAGGCAGGAAGGAAGGCAGGCAGGAAGGAAGGAGATAGTAGGAATTTGTTCTCATAGCTGGAGAATGATGTCCAGAGAGGTGTATTCAGATGGTATGTCCCAGATGTGCTGGCATCCAGAATGGATTTACAATGGATGCAGACATCTAAATTCAGTTGATCACAAGTGAGAAGCTGTCAGGGCTGCTGTACCCTGATTTAGCAGAGAGTCAGAGAAGAGACATGAGCAGCCACATCACGGCACCCTCCAGGGGCTGAGCAGTGTTACACCTGACTCTCCTCTCGCTGTATCGGAAGCCTGCAGTACAAAGGCAATTTGAATAGCTCCATTTTCTGAAACTTAAACATCGTGATTATTTGTCTGAGTACAGCCCAGAAAGACATTAAAGCCAGCTCATGAAATATATTTAGTTAAATAACTAGTACTTGTATGTAGAATTTAAAAAACAAGCAAACAAACAAAAAGTAAGAAGGGAGCTTAGCTATTTCTGACTTGGCTTTGTAGGTATCAGAAGAGCACATGAGTAGATCAAAGCAGCTGATAGTGATGCCCCTGTATCTGCGCTGTATTTGCTTCAGGGTTTTTACTTTGTGCTAGTTTTTGGTCCCAGTGGCTGAACATCCTCACTAGACTTGGGATTTAAAGCTAACCAAAGGACTACATATTGGATCAAGTCCCCATTATGGAGTGCATCAGTAGTACATGTGGAAGGTGGCTTTTCTCCAGAAGGAATCTAACCGGCATTGAATGAAAACTGCTCTGTGAACCAAACCAGATTGTAGTAAGCAGGACCAAACAGTGGATTCACTGCAAAACAGCAGCATTGCTCAAAGCTCACCACAACCTGGTGCCCAACCTTCAGCATCTGAGCATGAGGAGCTGTGCAGGGATGGTAAGGAAACCTGTGTGACTGAACATGTGACTTTTGGCTCTACCAAAAATTGCACTGGTCCCAAATATACACTATCTAAAGTTTAATTTGTGGAGAATATGCATTTTACGTGTTGGCTATGAGGAAGAGACAAGGCTTTCTCATCCAGCCAATTTCTCCTCTAATTCCTCGTCACTTGTCTCTAAGTTGGATGATCTGGAAAGCCAGTGACTAGTTTAGCTGCTAATAAGGCCCTTCTTACCAGCCACAAGAGGATAACCAAAGGCTCTCTAATGTGTCACGTACTCCTTCTCTCTTAGAGCTGACAATATTCTTCCACTAGCAAGCCACAGAATGTTGAAGATGCTATTAGACCACTTCTGATGCTCAGACCACTGAATTTGTTTCTTTGACATCAATTTCTGCTTTTTTGAGGACAATGGCCTGCATTGATTACATAATGCCAGAGAGAGAGAACTTCCAGATACTTTGTAAAAGCTTGCACAGGGTATAAAGGCAAAGCAGTTATGGAGTTACGATGTTATGGACTGATGATCATCTTTTCAACTGCCTGTGCCAGGCTGAGACAGTGGCAGGAGAGTGTGTGGCCACTGCTGCACTAAAGCACATTAGGTTTGGTTTAACCAGTTGAGGGATTACAGAATTACAGTATCTCTGGATGAGGAGGGTAATGATTCACATCCATGAATTTGCCTGCAAAGAATCATCTTAATGTATCACTAAATGGTGCAGTTAAATGTTTTCTCTTTTCTGCTTTTGCAGCTGTCTCTTGGTTCCTCTTCTCCACCATCTTGTGGGAGTCAAGGGTGAGCATGGACCAGCTGAGCCGCTCTGGCAGTGTTTCCTTCTGGTTGCCCTCCTTCAGGTGTCCCTTAGCAATGGGACTGAGGGTCTTGTCTTAGCCTGGGCTTTGTGTGTAAGCAAGTACTTTCTTGTACTGAAGAGAAAGTCAGCACTGTGCAAGCACATGGACAGTTACGACGCTAGCTGTGAAAAATCACAGTCTAACTAATGCTATAAATAAATTACAAATAGTTAACAACCTTCCCCTCTTGCCAGCCTCTGCTCCCTGAGAAACTCATAGAATCACACTGTCCAAAGACAGAAGGAGCCATTTCACCACCCACTGTGACCTGCCAAGCTTTGCAAGCCATCTGTTTCTGCTCAGTTAACCCTGCACTGACCCAGCTAAGCTGTGTTTGGCTCAAGTACATCTCCTTGTATCCAGCCTTGACCTGAAGGGCAGGTCCAGAAGGTGCAGACATCCCACTGTTCCTCCTGAGGAATGCCTCTTCTTCCCTGTGGTGATGTGCCTGGATCTCCATGAGTTTTACCCATCACTAACCCCTGCAAAGCTGAGCTGTCCAAGCAGAGGCTTTGTCATGGGGCAATGCCTTATTGCTAGCCTCTCTGAGAAACAGAAGTGTGTGGAAAGGGTTGACAAAAGAGCATTCGAAAGAGGAATACTTTCATATATACTATATGTCTTTTAACCTAGAAGGCTTTTAGCCTGATGACAACATCTACTTAACAAGTTACACTAAACCTTAGCTCCCAGACTGCAAAATGTCTCACTCTGGGATGCTATTACTGTCTACTCCACAGTGAAGTGTTCTGCATGACTTAGTTGGCAAAGCACTGAGAAAGAATACTACAGGTTAGGATGAGTTTTATTCCAAGAGTTTACCTATCTAAAATGATTAATGCATGCTTAATAACTTCAAAGATTTCCCATCTCTTCAGAAGGAGGGGGTTTCTTCAAAGCTTTCAGAGAGTCTCCCTTTCGAATTGATGAAGGCATGGTCCCAGTGGAGATTTTACATTGCCAGTATGTACTCCTTCAAAGATCTCATTGTTGGCATGCTGTATTTGAAGATTTCCTGCCCTCTGTTACCCATTCATTTCATTTTTTAAGAAAAGAAAAAGAACAAGAAAATCATATCATTGGGGTATCCTTCAAAGCAATTTCATGTCATAGCCCTGAACCCTGAAGAGGAATAACGTACATCAAATTTAGGGGTTTGCCATAGTGTAATTAGCATCTCTGAGAAAAAGAGCTGCTCTTTCCTAGAAGATTTGTTTTTGTTACTGGGAACTGTCTTTGATGTGCTTTGATTCAATTGCCAGATCATTTTTCAGATTAAACGCTAAACAATACGTAATTCTTCAGCAAGTTCATCATTCAACTGCAATGTTTTTGGATCAAGGAAACACCAACTCATAAGTCTAGAAGGATTTAAAGGTGTTCGTAAGAACAGTAGAGCAAAAACTTCTAGTATAGTAAGAAGCAAAGGAAAATGCTTATCACATGGAGCTGCTAGAATTCTAAGACTAGTGACTAACGTGTTTCCAGGCTGTTTGTGGCAAGAGATGTACGATAATACATTAGCTTCTGGAATGCATATTTTAAAAGTTTGCAAGGATTGCAAAAATTTACAGTTGCTTCACTTCCACTACTCAGTCCTATCAATATTGTTTAAAGTAGATCTGAGAAAGATATAATTCTTGTAATGGTTTCATCAATTTACAAACACTGCTTTTACTCCTATTTTCCCTTGTGTAATAAATTGTTAATTAATGTGTGTCAGAAATACATGAAAAAAAGCCTCCTGGCGTGTATAGGCTGATGAGAAAAGGAGAAAAGGAGATTGCTTCTGAAACTGTACCTAAATCTGAGCAAACTGGTAGAGCTGAGAATCCAAAGCGTACTCACAGGTGTCCACATCCAAAATAAACAGTAGTGGTCTGTTGTTTTGAATACCTATTTTTTCTAGTTGTCTTTTGTTTTGCCCAGTGAGTGAATTCATCAGCACTTCATGGCTCAGTAATTCATGAAATTCTCTTTCCATTAAAAATAAATACTGCATTTTATATCCTTGAGATGGACCTCATATTTGATTGTCTTTTCTATAGCAGTGTATATTGAAAACTATAAAATTATAATGCAACTATTAATCCGCTGTATCTGCTTGTACCTAATTTTTATTAAAAATGTATTGTGCTCCAGCTGGCTCATAAATTACAATGCGGTTGAAAAGGCTCCAGTTGGATTATTTCCGAAGGAGGACATAATGAAATAAAGACAGACTTACTGATTAATATTTTGACTTTATATACAGTGTTACTAAGGTAGCAGCTTGATTACCATCGAAAAAAAATTGTAGTTATCTATATTGCAGATCTGGTGAATGTAACAATGTGAAACTTGTGGAAAGTGGCATTTACCGAAGAAACCGCATTATCGTCACCCATCAAATCTTTCATGTCATCTTCTTTTATGAATGATATTAAAAACCTACTTTGTTTCAACAGTAAATTAATACATTTGTAGGAGTGTGGCAGGATCTGGAATCACATACCATCTGTTCCGTCTCTCATTTTCTGTCACTGATTGTTTTTGGTAGCCCTTCTAAATAATGCCTAGAAATAGCTCAAATAGCTTTGTCTTTAGTTTTAATACCACGAGAAGCAAAATTGCTTAATTATGTCTCATTTGGGAAGTAATGGGTAAGGAGAAATGAGGATATTTGGCTTAGAAACAACTAGGGGCCTCCTTTCCCCTTTTGTATGCTTAACAGTCAACACAATTTGGGGGGTAAAATGTATGTATTAAAAACCACCCAATGAAACTCAATGAGTGATCTGAGAAATTTCAGCTGAAAGCTGAATTATTCCAATTTGTACTTGTTTCCTAAGAATGAAAACACGAGTTAAACTCCAGTTGTTAAACTGGAGACTGTGATTGCTCATAGGTGGCAAAAGCTCACTGAAAAAATGAACTGCTTTCTATAGGCAAATGGGTTCACAGGCACTTGGACTACAGCCCCCATGAGGTCTGGTAGAATCACAGAATCACAGAATTAACAAGGTTGGAAAAGACCATAGAGATCATCAAGTCCAACCTACTACCTAGACTATCACCAACCTATTACCCAATATTATCTCATAATCTAAATCTTGTCCCTGAGTACATCATCCAACCTCTTCTTGAACACCTCTAATGATGGTGACTCCACCACCTCCCTGGGTAGCCTATTCCAATGGGGAATCACTCTCTCTGTAAAAAAGTTCTTCCTAATATCTAGCCTAGACCTTCCCTGACGCAGCTTAAGACTGTGTCTTCTTGTCCTGTCATTGGTAGTCTGAGAGAAGAGACCAGCCCCCACCTGGCTACAACATCCCTTAAGGTAGTTGTAGAGGGCAATGAGGTCTCCCCTGAACCTCCTCTTCTCCAGGCTGAACAACCCCAGCTCCCTCAGTCTCTCCTCATAGGGCTTGTGCTCCAGCCCCTTCACCATCCTTGTTGCCCTTCTCTGGACACGTTCGAGCAATTCAACATCTTTCTTAAACTGAGGGGCCCAGAACTGGACACAGTACTCAAGNGCACAGAACATTCCTGCCTAAGCCACGAGCTGAGAGCTTCTCCAGGAGTTTACTATGGGACACAGTGTCGAAGGCCTTACTAAAGTCAAGGAATATTACATCCACAGCCTTCCCCTCATCAACCAGGCGAGTCACTTGGTCATAAAAGGAGATCAGGTTGGTCAGGCAGGACCTACCCCTCCTAAATCCATGCTGGCTGGGCCTGATTTCCTCCTGAGCTCCATTTCCAGCCTGAAACTGCTAGATTTCAGACTTTTCCCCACCTCGTATTAAAAAATGTATATATTTCCAAAATAGCTCTTTGCATTTTTTTGTCTGTCTCATATCTTCTCTCCTTCTTTCTGACACACGTACACCATGCCATGCTCCTTTTTCATCAATAAGATGACAGAGAAGGTGAATTTTCTTTTCTATTCTTGAGTTAACTGAGAATAAAGCCCCTTTATTGTCTTTAGTCTGCTCCTGAAGTTTTGCCAACAATAATGTTGGCTTTATTAGCTGTGTAGGATTGAAGATGCTATCATGGTGTCAGACCACATAGCATGATGCAGGACTGCATGTGGTTTTAATTTTCCAGTTATTTGTCTTGTTCTTTTTGGTCAGCCAAAGACTCATGAGAACACCATCAAGCAACGAAACAGAAGTGGAGCATTGGAAATAGCAGTGGCAGCTGTATAACATAGAAATAAAAGATCACTTCATGGCTGCCTTCCACAATTTTTTGGGCCAGCCATTCAAGGAGATCTACATATCTTTCTTAAGATGTCATCATAAGAACATAAGCGTTATCCTTGATGTACCATAATGCTGACTGACAAGATATACATGATAAGACTACTTTAGAGAGTAAAGTGGTATTCCTTTTGATCACAGGTATTTACAGTCGTATGTAAAGCCTAACTCATTCCCTTCTTTATCTGATAGCAAAGAGACAAGATAAGGGATTTAATACAGAGTGGTTGCTGGGTAGTCAAATAAATAAAAATAACCAGATGGACTTTGATGCCCTATAGTACACAAGACCCTTCTGTCCACTTGGATAAACAGGGTATGGCCTTGTATCACACCTGAGCTTGGAAAAAAGTAATTTATTTGCATTATGAGAATCTTCAATTTTTGTACTCATTATATTTCTTTTTTACAGGCCATTCTTCTGCAGTTTCAGTCCTTGGTTGCTAAGAGTGTCTGAGCAATACTGACTGGCATCTTCACTCAAGTTTTTGTAAAGCTCTTTCTAGTTCTGAGGCTATGCAAATGGAGAGTAAACAACATATATCAATTAATATGAGACACTGCCACTACAACAAATCCAACTGACTGAGGCTATTTGAGGAAAATTAAGGAAACATTTCCAATAAAGGGAACTTTTGTTTTTTCTACTCTTTTCAGAATTATCACTCCAGCACCTCCCTTCTTTCTTTACTTTTCTTACTTTCTCTGTCCAAAGGAAGAACACAAAGCACTGAAACCACAACTCCTGTGAGGCGAGAGTGTTACAAATACAGATTGAAATGTATTGGATTTCTAAGGAAGAGGAAAGACATCCCCCACAAAAAGGATACATCTTGGGGGTTTAATATTCACACTAAGTTTATTTATTTTTAAAATATTTATTTAAATGTTTATTTTAAATGTTTATTTTATTTTCAAATGTTAATTTTCTTGATTTTATCTTAATGAATGAAAAGAAGACTAGCTTTAGCTTAATATTTACCTCTCCAGCTTTCTAAATTGCTACTGAAATAAACGTTTCGTAAAAATTCTGGGGATGATAATGACGCAGTCAGCTGAGAAATTCCCACCAAAGATTTGTGGGGCTGCCCGTACTCATTATTTACAGAGAAATTAATATATTCCTTAGGAAAAGTATCACTCATAACTCTCTGTGATAGGACAGTATTAGTGAACCACAAAGCTGAAGTAGGACTTAAGATGATATTCACATCTGGAGGGTCTTGCTGGCAAAAGATGCTAAGAATCCAAAACACTCCCCATCCCTCCAGTAAAGAGTTAGGTGGGGTCAGTCAGTGTTTTCTAGTGATATCTCATCTTCATAAGTCAGCAAAGCCATGGCACAGATGTGGGTATTGGGATTCGTACACCTCTTTGCCCAATTTATACTTCCTGGACATTGCCAAAGGGTCTGTGTTACCCAGTTCCCACATGCTGTATGGCACCAGACCAGTGCCTCAGGGGGCAGAACTCTTATCAAAGAAGCACCAACACAAGTTTCTTCAGCATAATGTACCATCATCATCACCATCCTGCAGGCAAATGTGCTGTCTAACATTTGGTAGTGCTGGGATTTGAGGCGGTTTGATGTAACTGAATTATCTCCAGCACTCTCCTGGCTTGTGTAGGGACACTCATTCTTCCACTCTCCAAAATAGCTCCTCCTTTTACAGCAGTCAGACAGTAAGGGTAGAAGTTCCCTGTTTTTGATGCTTTTCAACATATCCAAGCTTGCAAACGGGTAATGAAATATGGTACCTGCAGGAATTTGTAGCAGTATTAAAAAGCGTGAAATATTAAACAGGGGAATGAAAACAGTAGCTATGTGCATTGATCATTGCTTTACTAAAGAACTTCCTAAGGAATTTCAAGCACAGAGTTCTAGATTTGTGGATGAACAATTGCTAAGTATAGAGGGTGAACTATCCCTAAATATACACCAGTGTCCCTTTAGTCTTGTGATTGACTATCTCAGTGATTCAAAACCTACATACTCATATCACTTATGTGATGGGCCATGCTAACTCTGAAGGAGCCTTTTGTTGTGTGATCTGCAGTTAATGGGTCTCTGGGAGATTTTGGAACTGTGCCTTTTAATTCATGTTATTGTGCTTGGAAGGTGCACAAAGGCTCAGCAGACTTAGATGCACCTCAGAGATTCCTCAAAACACCTTGGGCTCTGTCCTATACACATCGATTGATGGAGCCATTAAGACCCGAATGGACGAACAGTAATGATTCCATTTGGACCGATCCAATTTCAATGACATTGTCTCATACAATTCCATTAACATTGGAGCTGTTACAACCTCAGTGACAGATTATTATTTCTTTTAAAAAAGGAAAAGGAAATTAACACAATATATTGAATTGCACTGAATTGAGACAATAAATAATGGAATGTACCAGACACTAACCTCTCCCTTCTGTAATTCCAGGAGGGGAAATAGACATATTTACCACAAAGTTGATGACATATGTAGCACTTATATTAAAATATGAGGCAAATCCTTATAACATATGGGTAGAATTATAGCACTAGCTAGATCTCATATTGGCTGCAATATAACTTCAGGTGTAGAATTAGACAGAAAGTATCTATCTATGTCTGTCTAACGGTCATTACTGTAGCCACTGAACAAAATGCACTGCTAAGTAAGTACTCTGTAATGAAAGNCACTGCTAAGTAAGTACTCTGTAATGAAAGAAACAAATTTAAAGAACTAAGTTTTTCAGAAGGCATAGTAGGACCAGCGGCAAAATGAAATGTGACCCACCACACCCTACATGAATATGCTAGGCTGATATTTGCATAGACAGAGGAAGGGATGGCATGGGTAAGTGTACCCAGAAGCCTGCCTCTTCTTCCAGGGCTTATTGAGGTCATAATCTAAGTAGCTTTATTCCCCAGGTGCTATACAAGTGCTATAGAGATTAATTTATACCATAAACTTTTGTTTGTCTAAAAGGATTTGTTTTGACTAAGATTTTTATTACAGAAATCAATCTCTAACAGATCCCCACTCCAATTCATTCAATTGTGATGGGATTTTGCATACCTGTATTGCTATTAAACTGTATTGGGTCAGTGTGCACTGTCTAAAGAACCTGATGATTAAAATAACACATTCTTCCTTGAAATGATTTACTGGATTCAGTTTCAGAATGAATGTCATGATTTTTAAAGGTGCTGTTCATAATAGTTATTACCACTGGATAGTCAGCATCTCAGGACACATTTCTTGATTGTGCAAGCACACTTAAGAGATTAGCGTAAGGATACCAAGAAGGATCTTGCTAAGAAGTTGCATCTTCCATCTCTGTGATACTGTCTACTCCTGAATACTGGCTAGCATAGGTAGATAACAAAGGCATGTAATACTGGTCATACCAATGAGAGAATGTGCAAAGGGAACATTTTCAAAAGTGGATGCAAAAATGAACTAGCAACGAATTTACAAATCCACTTGTTGCATCCCGTTTTGAAAAACGTGTCTTCTTCACATCTCCCTTCAGCAAAGTTTCCACGGTTTTCTAGCTGCCTTGAATAATTCCTGTGCATTTGTGGTGTGGTAGTTTGCTCTCTATTCTATTGAGAGATTGTAAGGCTGTTAGGTTTTTTTCTTCAAGTCCCTTACGTCCAGTTTGCAACACTGTGGACATCCGCATCTCTGTTGCAATTCCCTGTCATTTGCAGTAAACAAAGGGAAGAGATTAGACAAGGGAAGCACAAGGGCCCTTCCTACAGTATTCAAGTGAGTTTAAGACCCCTTACACAAAAGTATTTGTCTTCAGTTGGAATAACCCAGTTCACTGCAGTATCAGAAAGCAGATAATCAGATGTGGCCTTTGGCAATGGCCGACAGCACCAGGTCTGATGGAAATGTGATGTTTCCAGGTGCTGAGAGAACTCCCCTAGAGACCATCAGTCCTTTCTTGTCAATAAATTTCCTGATCGAATGGCTGTCTCTAAGCTTTGCTCACAAGTAGTTCATATGGACCTTGAGTGTTTGACTCAATACTTTTTGCATAGATTTTTTTATGCTTATTAAACTCAGGCAGTTTTATGTTAACAGAGCACAGGATTTTTATTTTTTTTCATATAGGCATTTGTTCTTGTGAGCAATTGCTTAGTGATTTCTTATCTATCTTTCCTGCCTTTATCTGAAGCCCTAGAACAATTAAAATAAGTGAATTATAGACTTTACAATTTATCTCACATCCACATGTATCTGACATAAAAAATCTGCTCACCGATGCTTTTCCTTGCCATGCTGGTGGATGCTCATGGAGACTGCCTTGGAAAATGTCTCACTCTTGAGCCTAACCTTTCTGTAGCTGAAGCCACAGTCCATTCAGCTTCTCATAATGCCAGACAGAACAGTTGCACACACTGGAAGCACATCTGTTTGAAGTGTAACTAGGCTCATAATGGGAAATGAGCTTCAGCTTTAATTAGCATGAAAGAACTTATTTTCTCTCTAATCTTGCAGGACTCTTCTGAGCAGGTCTGCCTATCTATAGGTGAATTTGTGTCCCTTTTGCTTTCAATACACACGGAGTCTGCACACAATTGCAGGTACCAGAGGAAAAATTTGTGTCTGAAACAGCGACACATGGAAAGCAGCCATGTTCCCTGCTCCCAGGTCTGGCACCCTTTAGACTATCCCTGAAGTGAAAAACCTTTTACCTACTTCAGGGAGACCCTGCTGTGCAGGCAAGAGCATGCAGGGCAAGACAGGGCAAGGAAAGAGCCTAAGAGGAGAAGTGATGGCAAATCTGGTGGAATTCAACCGCTGTTGACTACAAGGCGTTAGAAGTTTAAGCAATTGCCTGATATTTTGCAAGAGCAAAGCTTGATGCTGACAGAAAAAAAGCGCAATAATGCAGAGTTACCATCCCCTCTTCAACCTTCCCATATCTGCAGTTTTATCTTCATTATTTCTACAGAATAGTTTCTGCAGCTATGGAAATAATTAAAATAACTGGAATTTTAGTCGATGGCTGCTTTCATCATATTGTCTGTAGGCTGTAGATGTACCACAGGGAGAGTTAGTGTTGGCTGAAGATCTGCAAAGCCTTTCTTTGTAATCCTGACCTTTTGATATTCTAAAGCCTCCTTTGTAGATCCATTGTTGTTGTTTTGTAATCTCAGGAGTGGTTCATGGCACACTAAAACCCCTTTTTTCAGCCTCTTAAGGTACTATAAGTGGCAATGGGACTTCTCCCCATTCCTTAATTCCCACAGTGAAAGAGTTTTATTTTACTGTAACATTTCCAGTTCGTAGGTTAGCTGATTAATTTCTATTATCAGAATACAGGAACCAACACTAAAAAGCCTCTAGCAAGAGAAATAAAAAATCCAAGCATGAAGAGAGATGATGTGCTGAGTTCTGGTCAGCAGGGATCTTCACAAATTCTCCTTGCCTTGAGGGAAAAAGAGGGATTCACTATTTTCACTTTCCCTTGTGATCTGACCCCATCTGGCTCCTGCCAGCAAGTGCTTCCCTCAAACTGCTCAAGAAGGCTTGTGCAGTGGTCCAAGCACTAAGCTTGTTTTTATTTATAAACATTCACAAATCACTGTGATTTCAAAGCATTTTTGTACATATACAAGAAATTTTTACGAGATTCAAATAGAGTAAGAATCTGAATTTCATTTCAGATCACCTCAAAAGGAGAAGCTCTGTAACATATCCTATTTGCTTTAGAGAGCTTGGGGTATGCGTGGGGTTTTATGTATTTGTAAAGCTGACTTTAAAGTTTGTTTTGTATTCAAATGCAGGGGAAGGAGGAAAATAATCAGGTTCTATCAGTATAACTCCTCAGTTTAAAATGGTATCTTTTCTTCCGCTTAAAAAGAAATTGGCATATTCATTTATGCTTATCGTTAATTATCTTCACTCTGTTGATCTAAGTATTTCTCACAGCTAAGTGACTGCAGCATTTTGAATCACCCTGAGTTAAAAAAAATATATAGAAAAGAAAAAAAGGCATGCAGAAAACATAATGAGATTCCCGTGGGTTTAAAAATGCCTCTATAAAGCCATTTAAATGAAAAAAGTATTAAAAAAGAAAAAAAAGAAGAAAAAGAAAAGAAAACCTCTTTGCCTTAAAGATGCACACAGACATAAAAACTTATTCCCCATGGAAATTGTGCCTTTAAATGACATTTCACTTTTATGAACAGTTTTATTACAAAATAGATTTCCTGCAGCTAATTTCATCAGTTGTCCCACTCTGTCGCTACTTTGCACTGCCTCTCTAACTTCTTGTTATCTAGGTAAGGGTACATTAATTGCTCTATGATGTAAGAGAGTTGGCTGCAAGCCAGAGCTATAAGCAAGGAGGCATTGTGCCTAGCAGATCTCACTGAAGATGTCTGCACCCAGCTGACTGTGGTAGCAGTATTTAAGCAATATTTCCATGTGATGAATTAAGTGTCATTGATGGATGTGGGTAATGGTATCTCCTGAGCGTCATTTTAACAAGATGTATATGTTGTTGGACGTATTTCACAAGTCTTTGTAATAATGCATTAGTCTCACTGAGAAGGAATAAGTGATTAGTAGCACTAATTAGAAAGTTCTTGGAGACAGACTTTGGTTGATAAAGTACGGGGTGAGCTTTCAGTCATTAACAATTATACAATGAGTTCAAGGTAGAATCAATCTAGGAGGGTGATTGCACAGATGACATAAAAAATTATACATTTCTTATTAATATATTGATTTGCATTCTAGATTAAGTGATGGCATTTAATAAAGACAGAAAAAAATACTTTTTTTTTTTCTATTATATTTGCTGCGTGAGTGATGTGTAGTCCAGTTTCAGAGTGAGGAGTTTAATCTCCTGCTATCTGCACCAAGACCTGCATTTATGGAAAAAGAAAAAGAGAGAGTATGAGCAAGGGAATTACCTAGTGCCTGGGATAGCTCATTACGTTCAATCTGGGTGGGCTGGGAAGCCTTTTGCAAACGTTGCCAGTCATTTCTTTTCTTTCTGTGTGGCAAAAGTGAAGAAGAAATCAATTTCTCATTCTGCAATTTCCATTTCCAATTACTAAAGATGGAAGAATCTTGGAAATGGATGAGAAACAAATAATATTTATGGTTCCATTCAAAATCTTCACCCATCTGGACCAGCCCTTGCTGGGAAATAACCCTGAACCCAGCCATCAGGGGACCACATGCTGTCTTTGCAGAATTGGGGTAGAGGCAATAGCTAGCTATCTCTACTTTCAGTCCCACATGTTACTGTCTAGTGGTTCAACAACCATTTAATTCCATTAAATCACATCACAGCAGGGACAGTAGCTGGAGTCCCTACATGGAAGGAAGGAACATTTGGATCTATGGAACCATACAGCTACAAAGTCACTTTGTGTCATTCCAATCCCTGTCTGAGTTTTCTATACAACAGCCCTTTCACATTGCAGGGTTGGTAACATCTGTATGTTGCTACTTTTCTGTACCACCTGAATGAATTCCTGCACCGGTACCGGGGATAGCAGGTAAGGCGGTATTTTGAGTCAGTGCCTCCACTGAAAAAAATTTCTTCAATCAAAAAGAAAGGTGTCCGGATCCTCAGAATGGAGATGCATCACAAAACAACACTTAGTGGTGGAGTTTCTCAGTGCGATTAAATCGGTGACCTTCACTGAACAAATGAATCACAGAATCTTTGAGGCTGGAAAAGACCCTTGGGATCACTGAGTCCAACTGTCAACCCTACTCTGCAAAGTTCATCCCTAAACCATATCCCCCAACACCACATCTAAACGCCCTTTAAACACATCCAGTGATGGTGACTCAACCCCCTCTCTGGGCAGGCTATGCCAGGAGCTTTTCACACCATTTTCATACCATTTGTGTGCAAGGCATGTGGCCAGGCCGCCAAGCATCACCCCAGCCGCGCTCTAGGGACAGACAGAGGCATTTATGCTGCCCTTTCCTCCTCTCCCAGCCCCTCCAGCAGCGTTGGCCTCTCCTGGGGATCTGCCCCTTTCGCTGCTGTTACAGACACCATCAGGCTGGGTCCATCGCCACTGGCAGGGGAGCCAAGTGGGGCCCTGAAAGAGCCGGGAGGGTGCAGGGTGTAAGGTGGGGCAGGGGCCCAGGAGTGACACAGATGGGGGGCACAGGGGGGCATCCCAAGGGAGCTGCAGGCAGGGTCCTGGGGGGGTCTTGGTCGCAGTCCTGGTGTCACCTGTGCTGCGTGCGCCCCTTAGGCCTCAGTAGCCACCCTGCATTCATAGGGCCCTGCAGAGCTGATTGGTATGTGCCACAGCGAAACCACAGGTGAGTTGCATGCACTTCTGTCACATTTTGCTTCATCTTCCCTACTGAACAAAAAGGTATCTTTGTGAAGTTGCTGTTATTAACTCCCTCCCAAAGGGAACAACCCTGACTCTCAGCCACAGAGGAGATGGTTTCTGATCCAGCTGCCTACGGAATGTGAAAGAGAGCAGGTCACAGCAGCAAAGGTGTTGGGGATGTACATTGTGCAAAGGTGAAGGAAGGGTTACAGTCCAGGACTAAGCAATTTGTCTGCCTAAAGATGTCTCTGGAGAAGAAGCCTGGGCTCTCTGAGTGCTTGGTCTGTGTGTGTCTGTGGGTTGAGCAAAAAAAGATGAATCCACAGAAGTGTAATATGGCTGTCAGCAACACCAGATGTTCTGACAGGATTAGTTCTTGTATACTCTGGGTATAGAGCCATAGTTATCAGCAGCAGGGGTGGGGAGTGTGCTCACCATGGGGTAGCCTCCTCCTGAGGAGCAGTCTCAAAATAGTTTGTTGCACCTCAGAGAATTCTTCTTTGTGTACTGCAGGTGCATAATTTTCAGCCACTTCAGTACAAACACTACAAGAAATCAGAGCCCCTCCATTGCCTGGAGGAAGGGAGAAGGCATGTTCAGAGGGAAGCACAATTCCCACTCGCACGAATGTGTTAGGAGGGGAAGCTATTTCCATCATTGTCATCTCACCTCAAGCCCTTTGGTATTTGGGAGCTGGTCTGTGACTTTGTACCCTCACTGTTGCTACCCAAGCTACTCACCTGCTACTGGGACATGCCTTTAGTAAGCCATCTATCCACTGTGTCTAGCCTATGCTGTCTTTGCTTGCTAAAACACAGAGTTAGACACATAGATACAGTGTCAAAGACACCTTTATTTGTGATACCAGTATTCCTTTGCAACACTACCCTGCATATGCAGCTTGGGACTAATCCTAAAGAGAGGCCTCTTCTGTCTGCTGCTCCTAGAGATTCAGCTTCCCTTGCTCCTTTGTCCTATTCAACTCAGTTTGAGTCTTCAAGATTTCGGTAGAGGTACATCATATACGTGCCAAGTGAAAACAGCTTATTTGTGACCTCCACAACCCCAGATGTGCCGTAGCTCTACTTTCAAGTAATTGCACAGCAAGCCAGTGTAACCTACCTACATACAAAAAGAACGCATTGAAGGGAACACACAGGCTGCAGATAAAGTGGTCTTCAGGTGTGCTTCCTTCCAATGGAAGCAAGTTTAGGATCTGCTGCAACCTCGGGTCTCCGCCTGAAACAGACCCGGGATGCAACTGAGAGACACACCACATGTCAGAGCTTGTAAGCTCACCCACAAGTCTAACACAAGGCAGAGAATGGTATGCATGAAAGAGCTGCTTCTCTACATGTTAGCAGCAGAAGTTGCCACATTAAAACATGAAAGTTGTGAGGCTGACACCTGCCTCTCCCTTTAGTCTAACTCTGGTGTCATGTACACCTACCTATCACGTGCATCAAGCTCACATTCAGTTCTTAAAATCATCTATCTATACAGTGGGATCAGCAGATGCTCCTTGGGGAAACCCACATGTTTTGGGATAGGTTCTCTCTTAAGTTTCTCTGTGTTGAAGGAGACTTCACAGCACAGCATGTATCACCTCCTGAGGTAATAAGAGCTGGAGAAGCTCTCAGTGGCACAGGACATCTGGGTTTATGAGGAGAAAAGTGGTAGGCTGGGAAAACAGGTGTCCAGAACTGAAGCCGAACTTTTCAAGAATTACAGTTTTAGCAGATGCTCAGGACTGAGTTCTGCAAGTTGATAATTAGCAGGACGGGCATGGGAGACCTGCTCTGGTAGTGAGCGCCTTTTGAAGATTCTGCATTTCTGATGAGTTATTCAGATCATTTTGAGAGAAGACTTTTTTCTTTTCAGTGGTTAAAGAAAGAAAGAAAAAAGAAAAAGAAAAAAAAATACAGCAGCAGATGGTTTCTATTGCAAAAAAGCTACACCAAAAAACATCTGCTCAGAGATTTCCCTGAGAGTTTTTGTAGCCTGTCCCCTGAGTGCCTGACTGCAGACCTGGCATGCTTCAGTTTTGATCTCTGAAGTTTATGGCATAGCAAGGCACAGAGGTTTAACAACTCATTCTGTATGTGCACCCTGCAAGGAAGAATCAGGGTCAGTAAGTATTAGCAAATCCCCTTAAGAAGGCTGAGTCAGAACAGAAAGCCCCTCTTTAATCAAAAGATTTCTCCAGATCTTGTCTTGTCCTGATGATTAGAGACAAGCAAAAACTCTCCAAGGAATTTTTTTTAAAAAAACCTAGAATTCTTCTAAATTTTGGATGCCAGTCCATACTTAAAAATTAGGCACCTAGTTGCAAGTATGTTTTCAGATATTTTTGCAAGAAATAGAACTGTTTACAAGAAAACATGTACTCGGAAGACCTTATTAAAGGAAGAAAAATATCTTTTACAAACACTTCAAAGTATCAAAAGGGAAGGACACCAGTGTGTAGGAAAGTAGTGGGAGCTATAAACAGCTTTATGTTTGAACATAAAGAAGTTATGAGTTTGTTTAAGCATAGTAGATGCTGGTCAGAAGATAAACTATGAATCTCAGGGTAGAGGGAATTTCATAATGATTTTTTGTTGTTCTTTCAGTCTGTTTATTCTCTAGCATTCTTTGTAGGAGGGTCAGAAGGCCTTGATGCCTTTGCAAATACTTAAGTTAAAAAACCCCTAAAACCTAAACCTTCATATACAATCTCCAACAGGTAGAAAGACAAGTGTTAAGCTGGACTTGCAGGCTTCTTTTTGCCCAGGTTTTTCACTACAGAATGACTCACTCTTGAGAGGAATGATGGAGAGTTCCTTTCTGTTCATCTCTCTTTGCTTCCCCTGAAATGCAGAACAACCTTTCCCTTCCCAATTAATTCTGCTTGGGAAGAAGGAGCAACAGATTCAACTCCTTGTTAAGAAGAAAGACTTGATGATATGAATCAGTCAATGCTCCCACAAAACCACACTCATTCCTAGCAATGCTTTTCTAAAAGGACAGCGTCTGCAACGTGTTCTAAGCAGGTATGCATTGAGGTAAAATATGGCCATTCTCCCTCCTCTTGCTTGGAATCTGAAAGTACTTTTGTGAATACAGCCATCTCAAAAAGTAATTTGCAGTTTTCCCTGAGATTTGGCCCTTGCATGGAACTTGATTTTGTATGAAGATCTGTACTTCATTGTGTCAGAAATACAAAAATTATGAAGCCCTTTTTCATCAATGGGTACTTCATCAAAACAACAGCTTTTGCAAGAAACACAGAGATGTGGAAAAGTAGCATTCACTACCTGGATGGTTCAAACAGCATGGATCTAAATGTGAACAGGTTGCGATAATCTCCCCTTATAGCCAACAGTGATCTATTTCTCTGTGGTTTCTTCTCATACCAAACTACATGTCGAAGAAGGATCAGAGAAATTGCATCCTGTAAGCGTGAAAATTGTTGACTATAAAGGGTTCCTAAGGTGACTCTCTCAGACTTGTGCATCTAGCTTTTATCTAACTTAAACTACGATACATAAATCAACCTGCAGTGTCTGAGCCCAGCTCTTTCTGTTCGCAGTTTTGAAAGCTGACAGGCACAGATGTTGATGTAATATGGAGCACACATAACATAATGTATAGCAGCAAGTTCATCTCCAAGATATGAAGAAGTGAGACTTTTTTCACCTGATCAGCTTGCAGAGGGCCTCCTTTCTACCTTTGATGGACAACAGCTTTCCTGCAGTACAGTCAAGGCTGTCATTAACATTTTGATGCTAACTCCTTGCATGCATATTCTTTAGCTTTTTTGGTTTGGACCAGGCTGTTCTTTTGAAGCACAGATTCTGATTTTGTTTTACTTACCACACTTTGGCTGATGTTAAAGCGCAGTCTTGAGGCACACAAATTGGATTTCCTTTTGGCTAAAATTTAACTGGAAGATGTATTCCAGATGTACACCAGTATGCAACTGCTAAAAGGAATTCAGCCCATGACACCAGAGCTCCTCAAGAATGAAAATCCCTTACATGACTGTGATGTGGGTGCTCAGCACCAGTGGTTTGATTCTGCAGACCCACTCCTGCCAGATTGCACTCCTTGGTAATGTAGGAGAGTCTGTTTATAAAGGCCTTCCTATTGTTTGGGATGCTCAACACTGGAATTAGATGAAGCTGATCTTTTCTCATAGAATCTCTAAAAATCCTTCAGTGTAGCTAAGCATCACAAAAATGCAGGTATTTTTCTTCATCCTTATGTGGCTTGAAAGCT